>JALBCR010003407.1:0-175000 GCA_030710515.1 Abscondita cerata | reverse complement strand
TTCCGACGGATTTCAAAGTCTCTCCTGTTTGAATCTTAGTCTACGGTAACGCCTCCCTTCATTAACTTTGTACGCTTAATCGCTTCACTAACTTTGTATTAGTATATAAGTTACAGTAGTCTTTAAATTTTGTTAGTATTCACCTGAAGACGATTGCAGATTCAATAGCAATCGAAACGTTGTGTTTATTTTATTAAAAAATAAAATATAGACAATGGAAGTCAAGAATAGTGTTATTAGCAACGAAAATGTTCAAACAGTGCATTTATTTCGACGGCCAATCAAAACGATTAAAATAAATTGGTCAAAGTAACTTCGTGCGCCACCTATTGACGTCAAGAAACAGTTAAAAATTAGAACTTGTAAATATCGGAAATTTTTGTACGAGGTGCCGAAATTAACGTAACAAGGATTCTCGGTACTATGACCACTTTGTTCATCTTCCACAGACGTTTTATTTCTATGGAAAGATTTATCTATTTGTAAAGTTTTCTGTGTTGGTTTTTTCTATGTTGTGTGTGTTGGTATTGCTATGTAAGTTTGTTATGTTTTTCTATGAGTGTAATGTCTGGTCTGTTGTGGTGTATTGTTTTCTCTGTAATTATCGTACTGTCAAAATATATTTTCTGTTGTGTTATCTAATACTGTTTGTGGTATGTATTTGTAGTACGATGTGTATGTGTCTATTAGCTTGTGTTGAATGGCAAGTTTTTGATGAATTATGTTACTTATTTAATTGTGTCTGTGTAAGTAATCTGTTTGAGTGAGTATTGTGCACCCAGATGTAATGTGTTGTATTGTGTTTCTGTGTGTGTAGCATTTTCTGCACTTGTCGTCTGTCTGTGTTGTATCTTTTATTATGTGTTTTATATAGTTTTTTGTATGTATCACATCATCTTGCGATCACAAACCCTTCTGTCTTGCTGAACACTTTCTCAAGAGTCAACCACATGTTTGACGTTTTTTTTTCGACTTAGTTTGTGAGGATTCATACCGTGGAAGGCTTTTTGAATCAATAAATGTTTTTTTGTTTGTGTTGTTTTTATATGTGTTTGTATGTCCATGTGTAACTTCTTTGTGTAACTGTGATGTGTATTGTTTTCTGTAGAAAAATGTTCTTAATTTGTCTATCTGTTTGTAGTGTAGTGTGGATATGTCAATGAGGACTCGTCCGTCCTCACATCGGGGTTGGGTCAACCTTTCCGTGGCGGTATTTGGGTGATATTTGTTATATTTGGTTTGTGTTTTCCTTGAAAGTTCTTCTAATTCTGTATGTGTCCAATTTATGACTTTAAAGAAATATGTAAGTGTGAGTATAGCGTATGTGTTTATGTTTATTATTATTAATATTATATTTTTTTCCAAGCCAGTTCCTTACTTTTTTTCACATTTTTATTTATTTATTTTTGTTTTACTATGTTATTTTGTATAATAATTGTTAGTGTGTTAGGGTTTATTTGTAAACAAACTGAACAAGATAGTAGTGTCAGAAAACCTTGCCGGCAGCTCCTCTTAGTCGGAAGTGGTCGTGGGATTATTTAGAACAAAGGTTTCTACACTGCTCGAAGAATTTATAAGGCGCCACCTAGTATTGTGTACAAGAGGTCTTCTAGAGCCACTAGGACACTTGTAGACACAAGAAACAAACCGTACGTTGGTAGAAATATATAATTATAGTGACTAAACTTCAAACACAACGCACATAGAAATACATAGACACACAAATATATAATATGGTTTAGAGTTAATAGCAAAGTAATAATAACTCAAAAGAGTAAGGTAAGAAACGCGTAATGATTTAAGGCACAAACACCAAAATAGGTTAACTGTTGTAGTGTAAATTTTATAAACTTTGACAGTCGTAGCACCGATTGTTCCATGCAAGCGATTCACCAATCTTGCGTGGGAAATATTGTTATTAATGTACTTGAAAACAAAATTACGTACCGGACCATAGCCGATGATCTAAATAGTTTTAAAGCGCATCACAATTAAGGAAGTGTTTCGAATTTGGATTAAAACAATATATTTAAACAAAAGATTATAAGTTTAGTAGTTGAGAAACAAGAAATATAAATAGTTGTCATTGTCAAATAAAAAATGTAAATGTTCTATAAAAAGTTCCTTACTGATTGTAGTAGAAAGATTACCGTCTAGATCATACTAGCCAGCAATGAAATACAGTCCACACAAGATCCATTAACATTAATCCATTTGGTTAAGCAAATACTTTGAAAGATCTTTCTAGTTTACAGAGATTCTTTACACGACGTACACAAAACGCGACAAAAATATTAAAAACATGCATAAAAAATTAACTTAACTTGTAGATAGGAAGTTAATAATAAACAGTTGTGACAGCTCTTGTATCCAAATCCGGCAGTGTCTAGTGAAAAAAGGGAAGACAAACTGGACTCCTTTGATAACAGTTGCTGGGCTGCTTATAATGAACCAAATAACAGTATTATCTTGTGTGGTGTCCTTGACAACCCAAGAGCCTTCAATGTAAGTTTAAATTCCCACGCTGGCGACCTTCACTGATAATATCAGACCTAACTTCGTTATGTTAAAGTAATTTTCGCGTTATTATCCATACGCCAACATAACCATAATTAAGGCAGACCCATCGGAAAAAACTTGTTACGGTCCTAAATTTTCAAACATTAACGTAGGTCGGTCTAATAAAATAACGTAGGTCGAAGCCGTGTTAAAAACGTAGGACGTAGGTTGCGCGTTATGACGAAAATCAAATCTACCGCGCTACAGCAAATTTTTTTATTGGTGAACGATAATCCCTAGCTAAACGACGAGTCGACATCTTAGTACTTTTATTTCATTTCCTTTTGGGTGGTTAACGGTAGCTCATGTAGCAAATAAAATATAAGTGAAATTTTAACGTGACTTCAATAATTGCACCATAAGTGAGTGCGAAAAGATAAATCCGATCAATTTACACCGTAAGTGGGTCTTTCTTACTATTTTTTTGGTTACTTTCGAGGTTGTGTTAATTGTTAATTACAACATTTGCTTTAGCACGTGTGTGAACCTCACACTTTCACCTTATCTTACACCTGAAAAACTCCTGGGAATGCTACAATGGCTATTTAGGAATCTCTTGCTACCTAACTGTTTGAGTACCTCGATTTCGCCTACACTTAAGCCGACAACAGCTGGTGAATGCTGAAAGCCGATCGACTCGTTCATGCTTCATATCTATTACTTTGAGGAACCCTATTTGTCATCTGTTTTTCAATCTAAACCTCTCTTAAGGAAAATTCTGGAATTAACTACGTTCGGACGCTGTCCAATACTCGAATACTGCCGTTAGCAAAAACGTATCCTCAGAGCTGCATACTACTAGAACACAGCTAAGTTTTAATGTTTAATTATCCTACTCATTATCAATGCGTAAGAAGCTCACGTACACGTGACATCGAACAGTCTTATAACTTTAGTACTTAAGTAACTTTTTTTGTCGAGGTGAACTCGATTACCGACACGCGGTTTTGTTTACATTGGCTTCATCAGAGCTTAGACGTTGTAGATAACGAGAACGACGTTAAAAACAAAAGGCCTTTTGGGTTGACGAGACCTGTTTATCGTGTTTCATCCGAGTTTAAGTTAATATTAAGGCACCGTTGTGTAAGTGACGTGTGTACGTCAAGTTTTCGTACAAACCAATCTTAAACTGATACGCTTTTTTTAACTTTTGGGATGTAATTATAAAACTTATCTAAATTTAATACATTAATTACAAGCTTTAATTAAACCGTTGTTGCTAACGCCCGTAAAACTTTATGAGACAGTTTCGTTTACTTCGTATCTATACTCCTAGTATTTTTAAGTCGTTATTTGCTATATTTAAATTGTTTCCTTGATATTGTGTTTGTTTTAACATGTTAGATCTTTTAGTAAAACCAAGTTGTACTCTTTTTGATTGGTTTTATTTCTGTCTATTACTCAGCAGGTAGCGCCACGTTACGCAACAGTTTATTTCTTTTCAGATTCCTTAAGGACCTCCCAAATCTACCGACGAAGACAGACACTGTTGCGATAACACTTATAAATTTGGGATTTTCCATGAATTTAGTGAGTTAATTCGAGCTCAATAGTATTATTCTTTTTATCTAGGTTGTACCGCTAAGGCCGTCTATTTTTTAAGTATTTGTAAGCTACAACCGTTACAAACATATTTTCTGGGTGTACGGAATGATTTTACTTCAGTTTATACTAGATAATTAGCACATATCTAGCTGTTCGAATTTCAGACGATGCTCAATGTACACCTTTCACAGACGGGTCACCAAATAGAAAAGAAAGTACGTCTTTTTAAACCGGCTAATAAGAAGAAATTTTGGAGCCGACAATCTCAAATCAACAAAATCCTCAAAAAATTCACATCACAAAATTGGTCCCCATCGCATAAGTGTAAACACGGTTGTCTATACTCTAAAGAGATTTTGGGTCACAAATCAATTTTTAATTTCGAATTTTAGTTTGTTCGTAAAATAATACCGTCACAAGTGGTTTTATGAATTCTTGGAGTTTTATAATTTTACCACATTGTTATGCATATTTTTTTGAAGAAAGAAAGAAACGTTGTTAAACTTTGAGTATTAACATCATTAGTATTTCAAAAGTTTTTTTTAACTTAGATCTTACGTCTATCTTTACGCAGTGTCGTAAATTACACTTAAACGAATATAAAAAGAAACTGTTAATTTTCTCTATTTATTCCACAACATCTATAATACATTTAAAAGAGCACTATTCAATAGCATTATATATTATAAATGTATGCATTTCACTGTCCTCAAAAGCCACAAACACTATAACATAAAATTAGTTGAATACATTGAATGAGATGTAAAGATTTACTCTAGCTTCCCTTTAACAGTTTCAACGATTAGCGACAACTGAATAGTTTATTTATTCATTTTCCGATTTGATAAATGAACGTAAAACAGAATACAAAAGGAAATATTTATTTAAAAACGAAAATGTAATCATTTTAAAGTGAAACCAACAATAAGCAGAAAATGATGGCTAAACGAAGAACTACATTTATTAAATAAATTTATTTTTATTTATTTGCATTGCTTACATACGCATATGAATAAGAATTTTACTTCGTGGTCTATTGAATTGAAATTTATTGCTGTAACGTTAGTGGAATGAAAATGCGTTGAGGGTTGTAATAAAATTATAGGGTAGAATCCTATTGCAAATTTTAATACCACATATCATGTTTGCATACCATTAAAATATTAACGCTGTCGTGTAAGTATAAATCACATTACTTAAATGCGAAAAAATATGAAAGTAACTTTTCTTGATGCATAACACAAACTCACAAATTATTTTTAAAATTAGCTCGTAATCGTTACAATAAATTGTAGTAGGTAGTGATAGAAAATTGTTGTTTTATCATATTTTATTCTTACTAACTTCAGAGACTAAATACCTATATAATTACAGAAACTTTTTTGTATATTTGAAAAAAGTTCTTGTTCTACAATCAAATATGACCGTGAATTAAACGACCGTTAGTTAGCAGCAGTTTTTAGACAAATAAAGTAAAAAGTTAAAACAAACGGAACTTTTTAATTAATTTTTTGTAACTCATTGCTCTTAGCCTTTTAATACTTTCAAAACGTTATGTGAGCTAATTAAATATGTTTGTAGAAAAATGCTTATTAGGGTGCTTTTATATTTTTTGTTTATTGTTCTTTTTTAAATGTAACAATTGTAAATTACGACTAACTTTCAAATGTTATCGTTATACATTGTGTTTATTCAATTGTTATCTCTTTATCGTTTTGAAACCATCTTTTTTTTTAAGTCTTCAATGTTTTCATTATTCGCCTTGCTTATTTAGCTCCTCTTCTATACCGTTTTTAACATTATCATTATCATAATTAATGTACAGAAGCAAAAAATTGGTTTTTATGTGACATATGTTGACAAATGCTTTTTTCCTTAAAAATAAGAAAATTATTTTATTTTTTAGGAGCCCTCAAAATGAACCAGGTACGTAGGGATCAAAAGATATCATCTATATTAATAAATAAAATTTATTATAATTATTGAGTAAATATGCAAAATAAGTATATTGATTAATAAAACGAAATTGAGTTGTCTTTACTACGATATGCGTGGCATTGATGTGCCATAGATATACTAATCAAATATCCTCTGGATATTGAAAATACTGCAACCACAGAATGAACTTAAATATACAGTGCACTAAGTATGAGTAACAAAAAGATATACTTCTAAACATCCACTAGATATTGATAAACTACATCCCATGGATGGCCAGGTTTGTGACAACTGGATATCCACAAGATATCCACTGTATGTAGAAAACTAAAACTTTAGCTATACACCTTCGTATCCACCTTATTTAGTGAGGGTAGCTATTGGACATCTAATGGATATATTTGTGTTGTATAGGTATACCTGACGTGTCAAAGACGAATCAGTTACCTTCCAAGTTATTTCTCAAAACTTAAAACCTTCAGAAGTTCAATTACTATGACAAAACGCCTTTAATTCAAATTGTTTATTCTCGTGAAAAATTTTTCTCAAATGAGCTAGTCAGAATGAATTAAAAAAAATTCATACACGTGACTTTCAGTTTACTATTAACGGAGTTTTTGGCACTAACTGGTATAAGGGAAAACATTCTTCACTAACTAGCAGACAAATTTAGCCCCAACTTTTTGTAGACGAATTAGTCCATGCTCTAAAACTGCGTGGAGATTAAAGAAAATGATGAAGTTTACAGGTTTGTTATTCTATTTCAAAGGTTATCAAGAAAGTAATATTTTAACTTAACGTTAGTAGATTTCATAAGATAATTTCATAAGGAAAAATAAGCGCTACGTGTTAAAAAACAAAAGGGTTTTAACAAAAGAACCAGTTAAAAAAATTCTTGTTAAATGTCATGATGACCATTAGTTGTTCATAAAGTGGTTACAATTTTGGAATATTTGGTGCTTGTCGGTGTAACGAGCTTTTCTCTTTGACGGTGAATGACGTAGAATCTATATATTTCCGCCACTTTAGAGAATATATAGAATTTAACAACATGAGAATTTACGATCACAGTTGAGAGCTGCAGTTTTTAACCTTGTACTTTGAACGAAAAATATGTAGCTCTTTGATCTCGTCAAGCAAATTAATTACGTTTCTATTTTAACCTACCGCAGTGGTAAATCTAATTCCATCAAAGCTGCCCAGCACACTATTGACAGTCTACAGACAAAAAATAGGCAACAAATTCATTGCTAAAAGACCTGAATTATACGCAAGTAACTCATATCGCCGATCAGCAGTAACAATGGTTGTGAATGCAAGCAAAAATATTTTGATACTAAATGGGGGATAAAAATGCAGTGCAACTACAGACGATTATGTAGAAGATTTTACATTAAAATAAAATGAACTAGCAAAAATTCTTAGACAAAATTCATGAAATGTGGCTTCTAGTTTAGGATGTTCTACAATTGATTGTCCAATGACAAGAAAATTTACTTTTGCTTTAGGAAGATTTGGGATTAGCGGAAATTTTAATTGTACATTAAATTTAATTTGTATTAGAAAAGAATAATGTTGAAACATTAAAAACGCTACCTATTTTTTCCAAATTTCAAATTTCTCTACTAACCTGGTTTCGGTAACTGGTCTGCTGTTAACTTAACACTACTGTAAGAAAACGACAATGAAATATTATAAATTTGCCGCCGAGATAAGAATTATGTCACAACTTAAATTTCATTGCTTTCAGAATCGTTGTACGCAACAGCCCCACTTTGTATTACCCCCCCGTGCAACATTTACTCACTCCGAATTCTGTCCGAATAACAGCACTAAAGCTTTGCTTTACTATATACTGTACTCATTCTTCTCACCTTAATAACTGCAATACTGCTCTGAAACAAGTGATTCTCGTTCAGAAATAAGTCTCAGTTATCTTCATTAACCTATTATTAATACCCACCTCCACTGCTGATTAGTATTCGGTACGGGTTGTGGCAAATCCGTACAAACCGTTTAAAACCCACGTATAAAACAACCGTTATTAATCCGTTCTTTTACAACTATCACTACTTACCACCGAACGCCTATAGTGCGGTTGATTCACTTAGTAGTACTGGCAAAGGGTGTGCCAAGATTACTCCGCTTACTTTAATTACAGCCGCAGTCAGATCACCACCGAAACCGAGGGTATAACTTTTCGTGCATAGACCGCTTGCATACAAGACTTTATTGAACTTGGGTGCCTATAGTTTATTCTGTGTGCCTACGACAAACTTTTGTCATTTATAAAGCCGTAATTTCAAACCCCGTTTCTTATCCCTTAGGGAGCAAATCCGGTTAGAAGTTGCTCTAACCTATAAAATTACTTGTGGTTTTTAATAACTGCTGCTAATGTATAACCTGACTAATCTGTTTTCAGTAATCCGATAACAACGTCTACTGAAACAACCCTCCGCAGTACCAGCACCGGGACACCGCCCGAGTCAACCAACATAAAAAGAGGCCAAACCTGTAATTACCGATTCACCTTCCGTACCCAAGAAACAATAAACCGGAGACAAAGTTGCGGCAGTGTCGCAATCAAAGCCACATTCCACCAAAAACTTTTGAGCGTACGAATTCAATAGTTTTTGATATTATATATGGTCACCGCGTGTAAATTCTTACTGTAATTGTTCTGTAAATACAATAATGTATGTATATTATTTCAAACACTAGACATTATTCCTCGACTAAAGTTAAACACGCGGATAATTATAAATTTTTGTACGCTCCTTCAATCCTAAATTATGTTACAGTAACTTTGGTTAATGGGCAATTAAAATAGTTGCATCGGTTTAAAAACTGTTTAACGGTTACACACATAATACGTGATACAAAACAAAACAAAATATATCAGTAGCAATACAGAATGTCGTGTTCTCTCGGTGATATTTACACATATAAATATAAATTAACTAGCGACACAGTAAACAGGTAATAGACAAAACTTGATAGCAGTTGCTATTGAGTGAAATTGGTCCTTATCCTTCTTAAGCGTCGAACTTATCCCGCTAGCTACGCACACTTAAAACGTACTTTATCAAAACAGTCAAGGTTACTTTGATAGTAATACAAAGAAACCGTGGAGTACAAGTAATTGGTCTACCGATACAATGTTCTTCGACATTTAACATGTAGTTACCAGGAGATAAGTAACTTATCTAGAATCACATACGTGTATCGTTTATTAAGGCGTCCTTTTGGAGCGTTGGACATTAATAGTTTCTAGTTATAGTCAAGAAATGGTTTCTTACTGGTAATTAAATTGTTCGGATACACACGCTAAAATTGAAATAACTGCAAAGCAAAGCACTGATGGCGATTTACGTCGGCGGCACAGTATTGAAGGAAAGCCCTTTTCGGTGTTAAGGCGAGACACCCCCAAAGTCGTTGGTCCCCGTTATCTTGCGTGACAGAACTCTACTTGGCACCTCCTAACAGCATAGGTTTATTTTCGCACATTACTTCCTCGAGTACAAGTAAGGGTCTAGAGGTTAATCCTCCTAATTACAACATCATAAGGCAGTAACGGTGTTATAAAACAACCCACAGTTTCTGGCCGTAATCAAATCTCAGCAGACATCAAGCAAAGTAATCCGAGAAAATACGAACAGATAAAGCAACTGTAATAGTTAAAGAAACCCAATGCAGCGACTATTCGCCACGCGGTGAAATATAGGGCAGTAAGCTCACCTGCCAACTTTCGTTATAAACAACAATCCGGTTTATTTCTTATTACATGTCCGATGTAATTTACGTTTCACAATAGACGGATAGTTATAACAACATTAGATTAATCCATCACTTGTGTTTAGAATTTCCTTTTGCAGTTTCTTTTTTTACAAAACACGACTGTCTTATTTGCCAGTCCAACACAAAAAGAAAGAATGTAAAACGACCGCAATTGGATTTAGACATTGACCTTGTTCTTTAAATGATTTGTTCTTGGTTGAAGAGGGGCACCAAAAAACCACTATGTTGTTTTTTCAGGTAATGTTAAAGAATACAATCTATTTGTCAAGTGAAAAGCGGAAAACTGTTTGAATGTCAACACGGAAAAGATTTTATTGCCATAGTTTGTTTAAAAGGTAACTCATATACTGTGTGGGTATGTTATGCATTAATACATGTTGTATTTTATAATCACAAACATTGTCTTCTCTTTGGGTGAAGTACGCAATGCTGAAACCTGAGCTAATTTAACATAAAAATGTGGACGTAGGGAGACAACTGCATTCTTGAATCATAAACATACTGGATACAAAGCAAAAAATCATTGATTTTTCAAGAGATGAAAACGATGAGTTTATTCTTAACGCGTCTGATTTGACACGTTTTTATTAGTAAAAGTACCTATACATATTGACGTACCTATGTCAATAAAGTATTAAATTTTTAAATATTTTGTGTAGCTTGTAGCTGTTGTCGCAATTGCTGGCGGCTGTAGTAGGTATGATGAATTATTAAAATTTATCACCGATATAAATGACAAAGGCGATCTTTTCCTGATCCATGTTCCTTACATCAAGACACATAAGAAATGGTTTTTTAATACGTTGTCTACTGGATTTGGAATTAATCCTATTAAATGATATCGGAAATATATCAATTTACGCCCAGAGAAAGTAAGCACAGGAAGACTATTTCTTTTATACCGAAATGGAAAATTTACGATACAACTCATTGACATTACCAGTTTTGGAAAGATGTCACAATTGATAGCAAAATTGCTTAAGTTAAAAAACCCCAAAATGTTAACCGGACACGGGTTTTGGAGATCGGCTGCTGCTGCAGTGAGGATGTAAGAACTCTAAAGCGATTCGGTGGCTAGAAGAGTGATGCTGTCGTTGAAGGATATGTAGAGAATTTTCTGCAGAACATAGTTAGTGTTGTGAAAAAGATTTTAGAGATAGATGTAGCAGTTCTACAAATATACAAGATAAAATCGCGATTGTGGAACAAAACAAGGCAGTAGCTTTTAATGCTAATAAAGGAATTCGTGTAGAAGAGAGCAGCAGTTCTACAAATGTTAATCATGAATTCGCGGTTGTGGAACAGAACAAATAAGTAGCATATTTTTGTTTTGCCCTGTAAGTGGCGAGTAACTTAATTATTGATAGCATTTTAAGAAAATTCAGTAGAACCAAACAACTTTCACGTATAACTTTTTTTTCTACAAGCAAGGTAATTTAAAGTAATTAACCCTGTACCTAAAAAACTGCACCTGTTAGATAAAAATTTTAATACACTGTGTTACTCTACGATTAACAACTCAATACCGGCTCAAGATAAAGATAACATAATATGTTTTTAAAATTAGGAAAAAAAATCATTTCAAAACTGTAATAATATACAGAGTGTTACATTAAAAAATACATCATATTTTTGTTTTGCCCTGTAACTGGCGAGTAACTTAATATTTGATAACATTTTAAGAAAATTCAGTAGAACCATACAACTTTCATGTATAACTTTTTTTTTCTACAAGCAAGGTAATTTAAAGTGAATAACACTGTACCTAAAAAACTGCACCTGTTCGATAAAAATTTTAATACAATGTACTAAACATCACAACATACTACAAAAGTTACTTACAAATTTTTAAAATTAACTTGATTTTGTGCATGTGAAAATGTGTGAATGACCTATAAAGTCTAATTAAAACGAAACTACATAACAACTTGCTTGCGAAAATATTAATGTTGTATAATAACCAGCACTGTTTCTGTTCGTTGTACCTACAAACTTGAAATTATATAAATGTTGACTTTACCTTAAAATTTACAACTAATTTTTCCTTTCAAATTTCATGCAAGCTATATAAACTAATGGTTTTAACTACACTTTACTATATTTACAATTAAATAAAATCATTTGTGAAACGGTAAATCCAAGTTAAACCACGCTTTAAACAAAAGAGAGTAAATGCAAATTTTAAAGCAATTTTTTTATTTCAACTACGCTGTGTTGCAAATCACTCTATAAATAAGCAAACGTTTAGCTTGAAAAAGTGTAATTAAACCGCAATTGTTGTAAACGTTAAACGATTGAATACAAATTTTCGATAAAAATTTTAAAACAATAGACGCAAATAAACTGTGCTTTTACAATAAAACTTATGTTTACTAATTTTTAGTCATTTAGCAAAATGTTTTTAACGATCTAAAATTTTAAACAGTTTTTCTTTAATTTATTATTGCCATAGCCTTTTGCTACATAATTTTGAGTTTGTACAGTTTTTTCACCTTAGTTACAAGGCAAATGTTTCTTACAGATACGAATTTATCTTAAACCGTTCCATTCCGGCTTGATTAGAACTGTATTTTATGTATTTCGCAATC
Organism: Abscondita cerata; assembly: GCA_030710515.1. Lineage (NCBI taxonomy): Eukaryota > Metazoa > Arthropoda > Insecta > Coleoptera > Lampyridae > Abscondita > Abscondita cerata. Next base: position 162,572 of record JALBCR010003407.1, on the reverse strand, counting down.
TTTCCGTAAATTGCTTGAAATATGCACGTAGGTATTATAAACTAAGAAAAAAATAGGGTTACATCGAATTGAAAAACTAGCAAGCTACAGTAAAATATTTAAGTAGTTTCCTTGAAATCATGTGTTAAAAGTAAATGAGTTTTATTAAAAAAACTATCAATTGCTATGTGGAAAAACTTATCTTGACGACAATTACAGTAATCGTTTTAATGACAAATTGATGAGCTTTTCCCTGCCTATTGCATGATCATTCATATGTTTTGAGCAGATTGTAACGATTTATTTGTAACCAAACTCAAAAGTAAAATATATAGCCGTGCTAGAAGGCCGGCAGCTCTTCTTAGTCGGAAGTGGTCGTGGGTTTACTGAGAATCGTTCGAATTGAAGGTTTCTACACTGCACGAAGAATTTACAAAGCGCCACCTAGAATTACGTATAAAAAATATCTAGAGCCACTAGGAACTTGTAGACACAAAAACAAACCGTACGTGGATAGAAATATGCATATTATTATAGCGACTAGAGTTCAATTAACACTTATAGAACACCTTGACACAACAATATATAATATCATTTAGAATTAATAGCAAAATATAGTTATAAAATAATAATAATTCACAAAAACGAGTTAAGGCACGAATACGAATTTGAGGCACAAACGCCCTAAATAAGTTAGCGTATTATAAACTTTTGACCGTCGTTTGATTCTTCTATGCAAGGGATTCACGCGGGAAATATTGTTTGGAATGTACTTGACAACAATTACGGAGAGTACCAAACCCTAGCCGATTATTTAAATAGTTTCAAAACGCACAAAATTAATCAGGTTTTTGAAAAGATCTTTTTAGTTCACAAAATTATCTATACAGCGCCAAAAACGTACGTTACTAAACTCACGGCGGCAGTACGTATACATAGAACACGACCAAATTTATGAATGACATGCATAAAAGAATTACCTTAGCTTGTATAAATAGGAAGTCTTTGGTGTTCAACAGATAATCGGCAGATGTGACCGCTCTCGTATCCAAATCTAATATTTTATTGTCCAATGAAGAAACGGAAAACCAAAATGGACCCCGTTAATAACAGTTACTAGGCTACTCACAAAGAACAGGTTTATCTTAGGTAGTGTCTTTGACCAGAAGGCGGCCCAAGGTAAGTTGAAATTCTAACGTTGGTGATAATACCAGACTCACTTCGATATTTTATAATTATCAAACTATTATCCTTGCTATTATAGCCAGAATTTAAGATCCTTTGATTAATTAAAACGGAGTACGTTTGCAGTGACCAGCAGAAGAAGCCAAAAGGAAAAATCCACAAAAAAAAGGTGCCTGCATTTAATAGAAACCGTGATAGCAAATATTTTATTAAAACAAAGTAAAATAAAAAAGGTACTTACACAGGAACAGTAGTCGAAGACTTATTTTCTAATTTGAATGGGATGATTTTATTTCAATATCCCTTTTTGCGACAGTCAGCAAATAGGAAGTGAGGTATAACTTTTGCAAACAAATTAAGACGAATCATCGGAACTCGCAATTTCAAATAACTAAAATTCTCAAAAGATTTTTTAAAACAAAAATTCATGATCAAACGCATGAGTGTAAACACGGCTGTCTATACTGTAGGAAGAAATTGGTCTATAAATCAATTATTTGCAAAATAATAGCGTCACAAGATACATGATTACTGCCTAAGTAGATTCAACAAGCTTCAAGATTTTTTTTATAGGTGTGGACATACTACAGTAATTTCACAATTACAGTATTCCTATCAAACGTCATACGCATTAAATATTAATTTTGATTCACTTGGTAGATAGGGGAAGGTTTGTTAAAGTGACCCAGACGGGTAAAGTGGCCACTTTCTTTTTAAAACCAACTAATTAGCGCCATCCGTCAACGGCGTGTGGAAACAGTTCAATGCCCGATGCCATATTGCTCCAGTAAACACGGACGCGCTTGGTTCACGTGGTGTTAACATTGTGATAAATTACTGTGCTCAACAAAAGTTATAAAGAATGTGATATTTTATCGGTTTAGTCTCTATATTGAACTAGTTATTTCACGGCAAACGTTGATAATATAACCTCATTTGACATTTGAGCAGTTTCCTTTTTTTGTCGCATGGCGTTTCGGGTAAAGTGGCCTACTCAGTGGTTAGGTAAAGACCACTTTACCCGTCTAAGTAGTAGCTTTTCCAGTTTTAAATAATGTTTAGTATTGTTTTAGATAATGCCAAGTACATACAAACGGAAGTCGCAGCAACAGACATGGGACCCAGATTCAATGGAAAAAGCTATAAGGGCTGTAAGAAACGAAGAAATGGGCTTCCTCAAGGCTAGCAAAGAATTCAAAGTTCCTCAGTCGACGCTCAAAAGACGTGTAAAAGGAATAAAGAAAGAAGCTGTTGAAAATAAAAAAATTTTGGGATCTTGCCGTCCAACTTTTAGTCCGGAGCCAGAAGAAGAATTAGTGCATCACATTTTAGAAATGGAAAAGCGATTCTACGGATTAACTCTACAAGATGTACGGAGACTGGCCTCTCAGTTGGCTGAACGCAATAATATAGAACATAAGTTTAGTAAAGATACTAAAATGGCTGGAAAAGCATGGATTTCTGCTTTTAGAAAACGTCATCCGGAACTGACACTAAGAAGCCCAGAAGCAACCTCTCTTGCTTGAGCACAGGGCTTTAATAAAGTAAGTGTCACAAAATTTTTGACCTTCTAGAAGAGGTAAGGTCTAAAAAAGCTACCCACCTCATCGTATTTTCAATGTAGATGAGTCTGGCTTACGACAGTGCAGAGTAAGAGCTCTAAAATATTGGCGCAAAAAGGAAAGAAGCAGGTGGGCGCTATCACCTCAGCAGAGCGAGGATTATTAAGCACCGTTGTAATTTGTATGGCGGCTGGTGGAAACTTTATTCCCCTTTATTATTTTTCCTCGGAAAAGAATGAAGGTGAAACTTCAAGATGGGGCACCACCAGGTACAGCATTTGCTTGTCATTCGTCAGGGTGGATGCAGTTGGACATTTTTACAGAATGGTTTACACATTTCCTCAAATTCGCCAAGCCAACTGAAGATGATCCAGCTCTCCTGATTCTGGATGGACATAAAACGCACACTAAAAATTTGGATTTTATTGAATTGGCAAGAAAAAATCACACCACCGTCTTGTGTTTGCCGCCACATTGCAGTCACAGGCTTCAACCACTAGATGTGTCTTTTATGGGGCCTGTGAACAAATACTACATCCGCGCAGTTGAGAAGTATCTTCGCAATAACCCAGGAAGAGCAATAACTGTCTTTCAATTCAGCAAACTCTTTGGCGAAGCTTACAGTGAGGCAGCCCAACAGTCTATTGCAGTCAATGGTTTTCGTAAATGTGGAATAGAGCCAATAGATCGCCACGTCTTTAAAGATCATGACCTTTTGGCTGCAGACACAACAGATACGGTTCTTGCTGAACCGGAAACACAACAGAATAAGTCCAACAAAGAGAATGAGACACCTGATACAGGAGAGTCTCCATCAGTTCTACAGGATACCCTGGAAGAAACACTAGCAATGACACCGCCAATGTTGGATTCGCAAGCAAGCACATTAACGTCGCCAATATTAGGTCCACAAGCAAGCACATCTTTTGCAGTATCGCCTAAGGACTTGTTTCCGATTCCCAAGGCATTGCCTAAAACAACAAAACTAACCAGAAAGAGGGGTCGTACAGCAATCTTAACTAGCCCTCCATATAAAAATGAATTGCAAGAAGAAAAAACACTACAGGAGCAGAAGAAAACTCCAAAAAGAGTTTCTAAATTTGCTATTGTTTCAAATAAAAGTGCTAAGAAGCCTAAAATTAAAATTAAGAAACGCATCGATACTGATGACGATGATATGGATGACGACCCTGAATGTTTTTACTGCAGGGAAACTTGGTCTAAGTCAAAACATGATGATGGCTGGATACAGTGTTCTATTTGTAAACGATGGGCTCATGAAGCATGCTCAGGCTGTGGTGACGAAGATAATGACTTTATTTGCGAATTTTGTTCTTAACATTAAATTTTGAGTTTGATAAGTTGATAACCAATTAATAATTAAGAAAATTTGTGTTACTTTGTCTTATTTCATTATTTTCTTTGTGAAATTTTAATAAAATTTGAATTAATGTAACAAAAACTGAATTTTATTGATACTATGCCACTTTACCCAACCTGGGTAGGTAAAGTGGCCAATTTCCCTTTTCGCTTTTAAACTTATAAATACTTTCTTATATGCGAAAATAACAATCTGATATGGAAACTACATTAGGTTGAGAGAATAAATTGATAATATAACATAAAATATATTGATATATATTGAAGAGGTAGTCATTCAAAGCTTAGGGTGGCCACTTTGCCCAACCTTCCCCTACATTCATATATCTATCTGACGCCATGTAATGGAACCGTAGACGTTTTTTGGTTTGCACTGTTCTGGATACAGTTTACCGTTGTGCCAGACTAGCGCCGTGATGTATAAACGTTTTCCAGCATTGAATCGGTAGCGACGTAACAACGTCAAGGCAAACAGCTATTAAAATTAAAACATTCAGTTGATGAACATTATGTTTTAGCAGAGATTTTCTAACCATCAAAAAACGTTATTTTCCAGTTTTACCAGATGTAGAGCTGAATAGATTCTATTGCTTTTGTATTGTAAATTAAACGCCGTGACGAAGCAAAATGCGTATGGTTTGCCATACATCTCAACAAATAACGAGCAATTACGACACGCCCAATGCATTTCATCGGTAGACATCAAAAACGTGTACTGGCAAGTGCCGGTGGCCGAAAAGACAAGAGATTACTTGTCATTCGGCATTTATGGTCGTGGTTTGATCAGGTTTACATGCATGCCTTTTGGTTTGTACAATGCAGGTTTGACAAACACTTCAAAGTTTTAGATGCCGTGTTTAAAAAACTTCGAAAGGCAAACTTAAAACTTTCGGAAGAAAGCTGCCCATTTTGTAGGAAGGAACTAAAGTACTGGGGTATATATAGTAGCAGAAAAAGAAATCTGCGTTGATCTTAATAAGGTAAAAGCAATTTTGGATCTACCTATTCTTCGGAATCTCATGGAAGTGGGACAAGTTGTCGTTACGGTAATTGCTTCTTCAATAGTACCAATTTAAGATGGTCCATAGAAAAGGTAAAAAGCACCTGCTACCGGACGCGTTGTCGATGGGAGTACCAAAACTCAAGTTGTGGAGAATAAGGACCATTGAATTGCCAAGATAATTTTCAGGATACAGCAGAATTTTTGGAAATAGTATTTGTGGCTGACTGATGGTAATTTGTTGTACAAACGAACGAAGTCAGACTTAGCAAAAGAGGAGTGGCTAGAGACTGTGCTCTAGGTACGTCGTCGTAGAGTTAATCGTAACGATCACAACTCTTCATTGACTGAACATGCTGAAGTAGCAAAAACTGTGGCTCGCATCGCAAAGAAATATTATTGGCTCAAGCTTATAAGTGACGTATCGCGTTTTTAAAAACTGCGACACGTGTCGGCTGTAAACCTGAGCAGAAAAAGCCCAGCGGTGTGTTGGTTAGAAAAATTACAATGGATTTCGGCAAACATTTTTGGTCCAAAACTTTAACTGGCCATATAAATATTTTTGTAGTAAATTTTGTTGTAAGTCGTCCACTAGTTTTGATATAAGCAATATTCTAGAACTCTTATGGATTACCTCAGAGCATTATAACAGAAAAAGAAGTGCAGATTACAAATAACATGCTTAAAGAACTACATACAATTTGACTCACAGAGTTCTGAAAACCATGGTAATGGTTTATCTTAAAGACAACCTTTGGGAGTGAGACAAGTACTTGCCCAAAATATGGACAACCATTCGCACGGCAAAGCACGACTACACAGACTACTCCGTGCCCAGATACTCTTCGGCAGAAGGTTAATTTTGCTAGAAAACGAGTATGGTAAGATAAGTCATCCAGAGAGTCTAGACTAGGCATGTATGCAAAGACAACGGGTAACACGATCAAGTTATTCACGCACCCGTTTGGTCGGTGCCTACAAAAGGAATAAACACTACAATAATTTGAGAAAAAGAGATGTTACCTATGATAGAGACGATAAGCTTTTTTGCCCATTATCTAAGAATTATCGTACTTTTACTTTGTCGATTTAAGCAAATTCCTTAAAAACGTAAATGAGTTACTACTAATTTATTAAAAGATTTTACAAACACTCTTTAACTCTTCCTTGACCTTTTTTAAGACAAAACCTTTATCTGGTCCAATCCATTAGACATACAGTTTCTGATTGCAATACCTTAGAGTTGCTTTTAAATAAAACTTTCCTTCTTTCTAGATATAATGACAATCCGCCACTTTCTCAAAAAATTAATTGTCGCAATAGTGGACATGCATATAGCAAATGTACTCATCGTAAGCAAATTTTTTGGTAAGGTTAACAATCTAAATCTGTATCTCAAGAAATCTATTTAATTTAAAAAAACAAGTCCTGCACACAAAAAGACGCAGTGTGCATAGGATCGACAAATTATCCCAATCAAACAAATTCTTTCCTTACAGTTTCAAAAGCTCTCTCAGGAAAATGAAATTTTTTAACCCTAACTTATCTGGAAAATTTTGTTAAAAACTGTTTTTGAATTTTGTTGCAAATTGGTTAACGTCCACAAAATTGTTTCTTTAGTTTGTATCTATGCCTAATGACAGCCGTTCGTATATTAAGTTAAAAAAAAATGATTCTAAACATGTCGCTCTTTTGATACTAGAGCAGATATTTCAGTTAAATAAATGTTTCATGCTTATTAGCTCTGCAGTATCTGGTGTGTCGAAATTGCTATTACTGTCTGTATCATTACTAAAAGAGTCAAATTTTATGTCGTGCTTTTCATTATTATTGATTTCATTTTTGGATCTTTGTACGTAGCCTAAACTCAATTAGACTTTAGACTCAATTCTTAAAAACACTGCAGAAGTTTTTAGAATTGTGGGTTTACTGCAATATTCTCGTCGTTTCACTAAAGATTTCTTACTTATTAGTGCTCCAGTAAACTCTTCTTCGCATAACATAGTAAAAAAACAACCTATTGTTTGGACTTTTAAAACTGATCTTTCTGCCTTAAAGAATCATTTAAATACCGTTCCTGTTTTACCAAATATAGATTTTTCTAAACTTTTCTTTAATCAAATAGATGCTTCTGATGTTGATTTAGATGTTCTTTTATTTATTTGTAAAAGAAAACGGTTTTAAACAGCCTTATTCTATCCGTACCTTATCTGAAAAATATACGATAACTGAAAAAGAATGTCTTGGAATATTATTTGGTGTTGAAAATTTTTGCGCTTATGTTGAAGATACTAAATTTAAAATCACTGCCCATTATGCCCTTCTTCTCTAGTTAATTCAATTAAAAAATCAAATAATTTTTTTTGGTGGGTTTGTTTATCACAATTTGTTCTCAAAATTAAACACAGAAAAGGCTCAGCTAACAGTTGACCTCTTGTAAACTACCCCTTATCTTATCTTTACTGTTATAAATAGTTTTCATTACATACATGTGCGAACAAACCATTACGTTTCATCTAATCCTTGTGACTGAAAAATAGTTGCTTCGATTGGTAATTGACAAAAGATACTCTCTGAATTTTGCGACAAAACTACTTCCGGACATTATAATGTTTACAAAGCTATTTCTTAAATTACCAAATATTACTATTGGTCGAAATTGTTGTCTTCCGTCGAAAAATACGTACTCAATTATTGGTTGACTGGATCTCTAAATTTTCGCTGTTTAAAATTTCTAAAAGAAAGTGTTTTCACTGTATATGACTTGCCGTAAATTTTATTGTGTGAGAATTTAAACTTAAATTAATGCTTGCCTTAAAACATCTAAAACGTTGCATTTACATTTGATACTGAGAGTTCAGTAAATCATTGCTGTCTAATTATTTCTTTGAGCATAATTACGGAATATTCATTCTATTACTTGTCATTGAATAAAAATACATGCAAAATACTATCTTAAGAGGAAGAATTTTTTCTTTGTATTATCAAAAATGATTTCAGAATGAATGTAATGGAGTTTATAGTTAGGTTTTGCATATGTCATGTAGTTTTAGTTTGATAAATCCGCCCATTATTACGTTTTTAACTTAGATTGTGACTTTTAAGTATCGTTTTAGTTTTAATTGTATTTTAGCCTTGGTAAGGTTTAGCCGAGACTCACCGAAACGTCGGCATCTAAAAAAGTACATTGAGTTTTACTTGATACAGTACCAATTACTTCCGAAGTCAATGTTAACACTAAAATTAACCAAAGGTTCGCTGATCAGCTATTGAAACACGTGTCCGAGTAAAGTTTTTTCGTGCAGTTTTTGGTGATTTTCTGATTGTTACTAAAATTGACGTAGTCATAGTTAATTGCTGTAAGGATAATATACGTGCTATGTAACACAGAAAACTAATTAATCTATGATTAAAGTACATTCACAGTTCTGAAAGTATTCTAAATAAAAAGGCAGTTACTCAAATTCTAAAGTAAATTCAATTTTGTTACATTCTCATGTAACTAAAGTTTTTCCACAACGTACTTCTAAACTTAATCTAAAAAAAAACATCCGCTCAAGTCAACAACAATCAATCATTAATGTTACCTAAATCTGACGGTTTTTTTTACGAAAAAACTTCATATCTCTACCCGCATTGTGATATCCGAGATGTACGATATATAAAAGATAAACTGCGTATGGATATGGACATTGTGCGGAAGTAGGTGGGAGATGACGATGTTTAGTAGCTGACCCAATTTCCGGTGTCGGATGGCCGGAACAACATACTCTGTTTTCCGCTGTTATCGGTCATTCGTTTGCTAGAATAAGTACTAGTAGACCCTAAACCCACAGTTAACTTGTTTATAGTAAGTGGAATACATTTAAACTTTGCATAAATTTCAAGCTTGTACTTAATGAATTTGCCTAATCAGATTATTACCTTTGCTCTTGCTTGTATTAATTACCTTTGACTTGATTTTCTAATAGAAGCTGTTGCTATTAACATTTAAGATTCGCAGCCTAGCGCATTGAAACTTCGCAATCCATTATTGTATATTGACAAATATTTTTCAATCTATATTTGATTTGAGGTTTATACCAGCACGTCTTCGCATCATATAAGTTTTCTGAGAGGACGTTGAAAATTCCACTTTAAAATTGTATCAAGAAGATTCAACTAAATTGTTTGTTATCTAAATATGAGATATTTCATATTTGTGAATGTGTTTGAAATTATTGACATTTAAGTAAAAATTAGCAAAAGTGGAAGTAGTTTTTTAAACAACAATGAAAGACATAACTCTCATCTAAATTTATATTGCATACATAAGTCTGTGTGCACAATTACGATTTAATAACTTCCTTTCGTTAATATCCTATTAGAGGGAACAGTAATTATTTACATTTTCTAATGGATGTCTGTGACTCATAAACACTATATTTGTTTAACTCTAGGGTGCATTTAAGACCCTGATTGTAGTTTCTTAAATTTCGTTCAAAATAACAATTTTGTTCTAAAATATACTGAAAACTCACTTTGAATTTTTATACCAATCAAATTGCTAAGCTCAGGACTTTAATCTCAGATTACAAACGCTTTGATATGTAAAAATAACAATACCTTCAACGTGAAATATGATTTATCATCACGCAAGTAATTTGTTAAGTAACACATTTCTTTCACAAACAACGAAATTCAAACAGCATTATTTAAACTAAAATTGAAAACATAAAATATCATATAACCATAACAAACAATATATAAACTGCGTGTATATCAATTTTAAAATAGTTACCGTTAAACGTAAGTTTATAATAAAATTATTTTGTTAAGTTGAAAGTTTAAAACAAGTATTAAAATAAAATTAAATTATTTATTATACCTTAATTTTAATATCTGTATATTCCTAGGTTGCAATTTAATTTTCTGTTATTTATGTTCATATGACTGTTTAATATCAAATTTAGAAATTATTTAAAATAAGGGATTCCAAATATGAAATAAGCATGTAAACATTTATTTTTGCATCATCGGACATTTAGAATAATTTGGTCGAATGTGCATTTATGTCTTACATTAATGAAAACAAAATTGATCGTTCATTACCCCTATTAATAAACGATTTTAGCATAGGCAACTAAGTATACACATCAAATAACAAAAATTGTCTCACGCAGTTCATCAATATTGTTAACTCATTGTTCAAAAGACAAGTTCATCAAACAGGGCTCTAAAAAAAATAAAAATTATAAAAAAGAATAGCCCGATAAACATTGCGACTCCTAAAAATATCTTTTGGAGGTGTAATGGAGCCACATTAACAAAATGTTTTTTATAAACTCTACATGCGCTTGTTGTGTGAAATAACAAAACCATTAAGGTGAAACCAAGCTTCATCTTGAAATAATTTTTAGCTTATATGTCTCCGATAAAAATGACGCAAAACCATTGCCTTTATTGAATACGTGCAGGATAATCATCGTGTTCCAATAAGTTGGTAGACCACATGTAGGGATATAAATAAATATCTTTGTTCGGTATGATGTGACAAGTTATTATCAAAAGTTAAACTAGTTTATAGACAACAAAGAAATGTACTTGGGTTGTTCGAATGATTTATCACTTCTGGTGTGATTTTTGTAGGTGCATCACTATTTTGATTAAGCACTAATACGTTCTTACACTAAAATGTAATACACCTTGTTTTGCTGTGATGAAAACTATTGTATTTTGTCGCATTAATTGGAATTGAGTATCTCAATTTTCCAACGACTTAGTGACCTTAATTAAAATACTGTTGGCAGACAAAAAACAAAAATACTAACAATTAAGTTAGGCTATGTTGTATAATTCAAAAATTGTGGTAAGTTTACAAAACGGTACTTACTAAAAGTGCGTTTACAATAGTACATCCTCTCTAAAATTTTTAATTATAATTTTATTAAAATTACCAATTACGGTCGACGGAAAAGTTGGGTAATTAATTTTTGAATTAAATGGCGATTAACAATCTCAATTATCTCAATTGTTGATCGCCCTTATTAATACACTTGTTTGTTAAATAACTATTTCACTAATCTCAAATTATTAATTAACAAAAAAAATTTTATTAAAAAATGCCTCTGTCACTATCAACGTTAATATCATCAAATGTCAACTGAGCTAACTAGACGTTGAATTGAAACGTTAAGCGTGCTCATCACCATCACAATCACAAATTCCGCTCATCACCTGTCTATACTGCACCCTTCCCAACTCAAAGACTTTCACTACAAGAAGGAGTCCAAAATCCACAAAGTAAAATGTCTCTGCAGCGTCTTCTTGTCTGCTCACCAAATTCCGGTTAAAGAAGACACGGACCTTTTCTTTACTGTGAAATCTTTGAAATCAAACCCTAAAGGTGCCAAGATGATTACTGCCAGAAAATTAAGCAACCTTATCAAACAGTCCAGCTTTCTGATAATAATAAGGTTTTTTGGAAAAAAGTCCTTAACATACCAAAAAAAAAATGTAACCAATCCTTAACATTGATCAAGGAAAACATATCTATTTTTTTCTTACCTTCTCGAAAACAAGTGAAACCAAGCCAATTTTGACATTTGTGGGACTGTAAAAGACTTACCTTCTAATGACTCAGTTTTCCCCTTAAATATTGACACATACAAAGTCTTGATGTTGAAACACATAAATTCTTTACGGAACTTCAGTTTCCCCTCTTGCCTAGTTCAAAGTCAACATTAACTTAGTCCGGAAATGAATTTTATTCTTTCCCCCTAGTTCAGCTTCTGTAATGGATGATTTACGACCACAGTAACTATCATACTGCTGGAAAAGCTGTTCAAGACGTTTTAAATAATATTACCGACCTGTGCAATTTTGATATTCGCTGGAAAGGTTTCTAGGAGTATTTGTCCTCCCTATGTGCTCTTAATAAGAGGAATGGCAATTTAAGACCAATACCTATCAGTGGCGTTTTTTAGTCTGGCTGCTAAAGTTGCTTGCTATTTTGTTCTGTATAAGATAGACGCTTACCTTTGGTCTAATCAACTCGGTTTTACAAGAAAATTAAGATAATTCACGCTACGCGCACTACATTCACTCACCAATAAATAAGGACCATGTACTTTTTGATATTGATTTCAAAAATTCATTTAATGTAATCGGACGAGACATTATGTCAAGTCACTTTTTGTTCGAAGAACTCGTACCGTTTGGCGTCGGTGTCAACCAGGAAGACCTAACTGGAAGTCTAGTGTTTATCCTAGGATAAATCTCTTGAATCATTAATAAATGGGCGACAGAACTATCTGTGGTGATCCAAATATTTTCATTATTGACCTCAACAAAATAACTACACGTAGACGCGAATTTAGACTAGTAATTAATTCAACTAAATGCAAACTCTGTTTTTGCTCTGGAAAGACTGATGGCGTCATTTTGAAAAAAATTAAAAACTTTGCCCCAAGTATTTAAGTAATAAATTCCAAAACTTTACGACTACTGAACTTTTCTTTACTCTATAATATAGAGAACATTGTCAATAAAAAACACCCACACTTACAATTTATGTTCAATTGTATAACCGAAGGCAATGCACACTACGCCTACCATTTATTGTAAAATTGTTTTGCCATCCCAAAATTGACTAACCTAACTCTAACCTGTCTAATTTAAAAATATCTTCATATAGAGGAATTAATCAAGTTCTGACTTGAGTCTATTTTGAATATAAGAGTTAACAACAATCAATGTATACTGGCATTACTTCCTATCTAATGGGGGGTTTAGGAATTCGTAAAATATCCGATATTGCTCTACCAGTTTTTCTGGCCACAACCCACGGTACAGAAAAACCCGTCAATAATATTTTACACTCCACTTCGGAGAATTTTCTTGTTCATCGAAGGTCAGAGGCTGTAAACACTTGGAGCGAAATCATGCTAAACATCCTTGCGAACTGGGACAATATCATCTTAGACCTGGGGTCCTATTCTCGAAATCATGCGATGAAAAGTCGTGAGATATATTAGTAAAAATTCGTGTGATTTTTATATATCGTATTTTCGAATAAATTTGTATACGTTCTGTCAATTCCCATACGATCAAAATTGCGCGCTTTTCGTGCGATTTCAAACCTTCTCGTGATCATGCGGTCAAAAGTCGTACTATATATCAGTAGAAAATCGTGTGATTTTAAAAAATCGCATTCTTGAATAAATTTGTATACGATCTGTTTTTTTTTTTTAATTTAAAATTTTTTTTTTTTAATTTTATTTTAATTTTTATAACTATTACCCTACCGTTTGTTTTTTTTTATAATATTTTTTTTTGTTATATTTAGCTTTATGAGTAGGAAAATAAACTGACTCGTTTGTAGTTAGTAAATTAATTTGAAAAATATAAAATTGATACCCTAATGTACAAAATACTATTGTATACATTTTCTGTTTTGTGAGGAAAGTGGATTGATAATTTTTTTTCAAACGAATTGCTACATAGACAACAACATCAATAATAAAGAGTAATAAAAAAAGTGTGAGAAAGAAGAAAAAGGAGAAAAATATAAATGGTAAAAGAAGAAATAAAAAGTGCCAACAAATGGAAATATCGTACACGTGACGGTAAGATATAATAAAGATGAAGTGCATATTGAAGATTAACAAAAAGTCGAAAAGAGTTAAACTTGTAATAATGTATGACTCAAAATTAAATATGTGACCCTCTATCCTTATCTACAAGAACACTCAAATAAAATGAAATTTGCAAATATTTCCTAATACATTACTTTATTTTTAACTTTTGACGAATGTAGTACCTCTCCAACTATTTATATCAATTTTTGTACTATAATAATCATAAAGTAATTTCTTTCACTAATAAACTTTTTACAATTAATGAGTATCTCTTACAATAAGTAAAATAATTACCGATATTCAACATTACGCTCTATAGTGGTAATAGTCCTACATCGCTTATGACGATAAATTAATTCGCTCACTAATAACCATAGTTATTCTGGTATTACTCTTGTTGTTTTTTCTCCTATTCTGAAATTTTAAGTTATTTTGATAAAACCAAAGAGAGCTGTGATAATTGTTGTTAAATGTATAAAAATATTTTTGATATTTTAAAATTTTTATTGTACACTTACGTTAAGAAAAACGGGACAAGTGGACTTTCTAATATTATTTTCAACCTTATGAGTACATCAGCTTTAAATTTTTATGGGCCTAAAAGTGCCGTATTTGTGCCTACCTGGCATGAGCTGTTACCTTCGAAACATTATTTTTTTGTATTTACATATTCTTATTTATTTTAAGTAATACCTATAATATTTCAAGCGTTTTTTTTTCTTATGTAAAAAAATTGAAGTCACACAATAAGTGCGATGCCGGCTATCTTTATTGTTTTTAGGCGATTTCAAACAGGAATTTAAAATTAAACTATTCAATATATAAAAATTATTCTTGTGTAACGCTACTTCTTGTTATTCATAAATAGATTTACAATCATTGTTATAAAGTTTGATCACAGAAATCCTCATAAATCACCCGTTACGTAAACAGCTGTGCAAATGTAACAATTTGTTTTAATTAAAAAAACAATTACTGCAATTATTGTAGCAATTGTGCTATCGTCTTTTATAATGTGATAATCAAATCTTATAGTTATTAGTTTAGTCGATTTTAGTTATTTAAATAGAATTAAGACGGACACGCGGGATTTTGAAGTCTATTAGGCAACAGTGATAGTTTCTTTTTTTAATTTTTGTCGTTTAATATATCAATAACAAAAAAAAACAAAAGAAACTGATGAACAGTTAAATTGTCCAATATATTTATAAATATACTTATAAAAGTAACTAGTGTATGATGTTAATGTTATTTAAAAGAACTCAAAATAGTAACAGTTTCATTACAAATCTTTTAAAATTGAATTTTTGTTTAAAGGTTCTTAAACACAATAAAAACACAATCACATAAGTATAACAAGTATAACAATAACACTGAACAATTGGAACAAAAAATTTGTCTGTCAGGGAGTTTTCTATTATCTATGTAACAAAGAAATTATTAAACATAAAACCCATTATACCTTTTAATAAACAATACCGTGTAAAACTCCCTACAATAAATCCAATACAAATTTTTTAAATATAATAGTCTTCCGATAATTTACACAAAAGCACTAATTACTTATTGTGTGTAACAATAATGAAGAAGGATGTAAGTGTAGATTACTTACTGTGGCCAATGGTAATAAAGAGGGGATGTAAGTATAGGTAAAATGTTAAGTCCTTCTGAAATTTTTCATTAGTAGTTTGTGAATCTGTAGAGCTATTTAACGTTGATAATGCCTCATTTATCCGCGGATACACGTTGTCATGTGATTGGACTTCTGGAACGTGGATTAAGTGTTCGACAAATTGCACGCATTATTATCTAACCGATTGTGTATTAATTTATTTCTTTATTAATAATGATATCTTGAAAAAGGCCAGGAATTGGTCGAAAGAATGGCTTGTCGTTTCTATTGAGCAATCGAACCTTGAGTCCTCTTGAAGGCCCATTACGTGGAAATTGAACGATTAAAGGAAATTATATTTACGATAGAGGACGGTATGCAAGGGAAGAGGTGGATAGAAGAAAAGAAAAAGTATTTATTATTTATTGTAAAACTGAAGATGCTAATAATTGTTGAAATAAACACATTATTGTTTCAGTTTGGCGCTCTTCGCTTTGTTTCCGTAGTATACTTTTGGAGCATGCGTGTTTTATTAAAGTGAAGTTGTTATAAGAATCAAAATGATTACGAGATTTTATTTTCTTGTCCATTAAAATAAAGTTATAGTTAGTTTCGACGTTTTTTAATTAATCTTGCATCAATAATAAGTTGTCAAAAAGTTTATATAAGAGACGAATAATTAGATATATAAAAAATAATTACAGTTTGTGTTTATAAATAACACTATTATTTCTTTTTGTATAGTTGATATGCTTCTAACTCTTTTTTTATCCATATTCTACCAAGGTGTTGAATTGACATCTATTAATATGAAACTCAAGAATAGCAACGAAATATCGATACGAATTTTTTCATGCGAAGTTCTATCGATAGAAAGTCGTTCGACGAATTGGTCGCATGATTCAAAAATAGCACCCCTGATAATCAAAAATGTAATTGCCCGGCATTCTGCACACGAAGCTTATCGTCATAGACGCGTACAAGTTTCGGCATGCAGAAACCATTCCTATACGTCTAGAAGACTGTACATGAGGCGTACATTAAACGTACGAGTATCGTATAAAATTAAAATTGAAACGATGTCTAGCGATGAAGAGGATATATTGCTCCTGTATTACCTCCGTCGACGGAATAAAAAGAAAAATAGAAGATTTTGGGTGCATCCCTATATCCAGAGAAATCGTAATAAGAGATTAGCCATTGCGGCGAAAGAGTTATTTGAAGACAACTGTAAATTCCAAACTTTCCATAGAATGTCAATAAAGATGTTCCAAGAACTTGTGCGAATCGTGGGTCCAATCATTCAAAAAGAAAATACAAATATGCGTGAATGTGTTGGTGTAGATGAAAGGATAATGATAACGCTTAGGTAAGTTTGTATTCATTTATTATCAATAACTGCACATACACAAAATGTATTTACGCTAAAATCAAACAGGAATGTTTGTAATTATTTACGTTTAAGTAAATCGGTTTCTTGACAAAAATGAACTGATATTTGTAGAGTATACGCTAGTATTACTAGAATTAGCCGATTCTGACATATTCTGTAAACTAGTAAGTTCATATCCTCCTTGGTTTGGGGTGTACTGAGAAGATGTACTAGAAGAAGTAGGTGAAGAACTTGGAGGACTTGTATAGGATGCCCTAGATGTACTCGTAGATGCTGACCATGTTAATCGATCCGTCGTTGAGAAAACAGTTCCCTGTTCTTGTTGCGTTAACATGTCCTCCACTAACATCAAAGTTTTGATTTTAAATTGCCTTAGATTTCTTTGAGAAAGCTTGCTGACATCGGGCAACAAACTTAGGAGAAACATTTCCCTATCATCTGATGTTTTCTTCTCCATTTTCTCGCTGATGTATTGTAAAAGAGCAACATCAACATCGTCTTTTCCTTTCCTAAGTTTATATTTTCCTCCCTGTTTATCCATACTTCTTACCGTTTCTTGTTTGGGGTCACAATTTTCATCAATCTGTATTATTTGCTCCCTATTAATTTCGGTTTGCACAATGTTGCTCGTGTTTTCTAAATGTTGTACTGGTTGTACGTATGGCAGGACAAATTGCATAATATCATGAAGATAATAGGGTTTTTTGTTTTTGATGAGGATCCAGAGGAGAGGTTTAAGCTTCGAACAAATCCATTTCTAATATTTTTCTATTTTCCTTACAGTCTAGCACTGTAACAAAAACACAAAATAATAAGTGGAACTACCTATTAATGTTTTGTTTGTTTCAGATATTTGGCTACTGGTTGTACATTTACTTGCTGGCCTTATATTTTCAAAGAAGAGAACGAACCATTGGAGTTATTATAGAAGAAACTATTAAAACCATTTGGAATTTACTAAAGGGAACATATATCGCGATTTGATGAACTATGGCAATTGCCAAACTGTTTGGGGGCAATCGACGGTAAGCATATTCGCATTCAAAAGTACCCTAATTTAGAATCAACCAATTTTAATTATAAAAATTATCATTCTGTGATTTTATTTGGGTGCTGCGATGGTGATGGTTATTTCATAACAATTGAATGCGAATTTGCGGGAAGAAATAGTGACGGGGGAGTATTTAGAGTATCAACATTTGAGCGTTGGTTAGAAGGTAACAATTCTCTGCCTTTGAACTCTTAACTTCCCCATAACGAAACCGGAAATGAATTTCCACATTATTTCGTAGCAGATAGTGCATTTCCCTTGAGCCGTAACATTATGAGACCATTTCCAGAAAGAAACATTAACAACAAAATGCGAATCTTTAATTATAAACTTAGTAGAGGTAGAAAAACTATAGAGTGTACATTTGGAATGATGACGCAAAAATTTCAAGTTTTTTTAACTCCTCTTCGATGTCGGAAATATGAAACTATAGTTTCTATAATTGAAAGTGCGTGCGTTTTACATAATTACATTCGAAAAAAAGATGGTACGCCCTATACGACACCGTTAGTAGAATACAACCGAGAAAATCCAAGAAACCTCCCTACCACAGAAGAAAATTTATACGTAGATGAAACGTCTTCACCTCAGGAATTACGCAATTACCTGGCTAATTATTTTTTAAGGCCTGATGTTGCTTTACTTTGGCAATGGAACCATTGTGTATAAAATATTGTATAATATAAATAAATAACATTTCATTAAAATATGTATTTAATTAATTTTATTTTACCTGTCCAATCCATGGTTCGTAATATTTCTGCCCAAGCTTTTTCTGTGACATCCTTTCTGGAATAATCTTGTAAAGTATTATTGTCCAAACACGGATGATTTTCAATTATTTGCACAAATTTCACCGATTTGTCAACCATGTTATGTAAAATACGACATTTCATCGCTACCTTGCAGCTAAGCAACTAACACCGCTGTACGCTCAGCGACTTACAGCTTGTCTGCTTTAACGAATCTTTACTGCTGACGCCTCGTGTACAGTTCTCTATAAAAACATGAGTGAGCGGCACAAAAGCGTATACGTTTCGTACGTCGCATCTAATACGCGTCTATGACGATAAACTTCGTGTGCAGAATGCCTAAGTTGTGATTAAAATAAGGCATGCTTTATAGCCACCTTTCCCCTCATGTGGATATCCTAATTGATGACAAATCCTTCCGCATCTGTTGCGCTCTATAAATGGATGTGAACTCCATACATGCGTTTGTAGTGAACAAATTAATAAATTTGGTTTGCACGGTTTGAGCTGCCGCAAAAGTACAACATTTTCCAAAACAGTTCCACAAACTAACCTAAGTTTGCGTGAGATTGCAGGAAATTATCGGTGTTTAGAAGTCAAGGGTTTAAGAACAATTCAAAATTCAGTGTAAAACAAAAACATATGCCTGTAAAAAAAAACGTATTTTGGAATTTTTTTAAATACGCTATACTTCTACTACCCGTTAGTCCAGAAGAACTGTTTATATACTAAAATCTAAAATTTGTTGGGATTCGGGAGAGAAGTCTACTAGAGGGGGCTGGGTTCATGTAGTAGATTTTTTTAAAATCAAATTATTATGACCAGCAAAATATTTTGTTCATTAAGACGGTATGATATGTTCTCCCAAGAAAAGGTGATTTTGATGGTAATAACATTAATGTAAAAACGCGTACAGTAAAGGAACTTTGTTACGAATTTCTGTCAGCCTAATGTCTCGTTCGATTGAATTAAATGCATTCTTGAAATCAATTTTAAGAAACGCATTGTCCTTGTTTAAATGGTGAGTAAATGGCAGTGCGAGTAGCATGGATTACACTTTCTAATCTCAATTTTGTTGCAAAACTTAGTTGGTTAGGACAAAGGAAAGCGCCTACTCCTCTCAAACGAAATAGCCAGCAACTTGAGTAGCCAGTTTTCGAAAAATGTAATCAATAGAAATTGGATTTAAACCAATACCATAAGTAAAAGGACAAATGCTTTGTTTAAAACATCTTGTCCAGCAGCATCACAGATAACGTCTTTGAGGTGATGTGTTCGTAAACCGTTCATCCCGAAGGCCGAACCCAAGAAGAAAAAAAATTCCTTTCCGCACTAACTTAATGTCGGTTTTTAAGACTCTGTAATATGACAAAGTAGAGGTTCCGTAAAGGACTTGAGTGTTTTAACATTAAGGTTTTGTAGGTGTCAATAGTTGGGAACAAGTGAGTAAAGGGAGAAAGTGGATATGTTTTTCTTGACCAACGATGTTAAGGGCAGTTTCCATTTTTTTCAGTATGTTAAGGGTTTCGTAAGAGAATAACATAAAATTGTGCTAGAAAAAATTATTATTTAGAAGGATGTGCTGTTTTTTGGCAGTGATCATCCTGGCACCTTTAGGGATTCTCTTCAAAACAAGAGTGTTTGATTTTAAATACTTCAGAATAGGATTTTTTAAAAGAAAGTTCGTCATCAGTTAGAGATACGTTGTGATACCATTTTCCCATGTGGATGGACTCCTTAAAAGCATTGGATATGTGTTCTACCAATAAGTTAGGGTTAGCTGCTTGCCATCATCCGTGGAGTTTTGGTGTACAGTCTTTCCTGTTTATAATGGCGCGGTTTACATCAAATACATAAATTAGTCGTTCTCTTTTAATTGCATAGATACATAATCAAAATAAAATGGGACAGATTTTGTTTTTGTATAGGTAGACTCAATACCGGATTAACAAAACTTAAGACCTAAAGCTATAACTTGAAACTGTAAACTATTGCAAAAGATGTTTCATAAAATTTAACACAGGTAAATGTTTAATATTCAATAAAAAGCACAATATTAACACTTTCAAATAATCAGAAGTTTACAATTTAAAATGTTAATATAATTCATAGGACAATAAATTACAAAGTTTGAAGTAAAAAATTTTGCAAAACATATTTTGGAATCAAACCATTTATTAACTAATTACAAAAAACTAAAGTATTGGAAGCATTAGAAATTAAACGTCAAATAATTAAACAAAACCTTATTTTAAATGTAAAATACCAGATTAGCCATCTGTAAATGTTGATAAGTAAAAAACAGTTGTAACGTTTATCACAGTAGTTCAACTACATTAAAGTCTATTTTATACTTTTCTGACTTAAACACAAATATTTTCTATAACAATACATTCATTCTCGGACAATGGCCATGATTAGCCTCCTTTCACTTTTAAAAATCTCCTATTATAGTTTCTTTTACTATGAAAAGTAATTTATTTTACATGAAACTACAATATCTAACTGCAGATAAACGTTGAACTTTTATGAAATCATCATATGCATAGTAGTTTACAGTATCAAAGTATAACTTCAGGCCTTCAGTTTTGTTAATTCGGTACCAAGACTACCTATACAATAAGAAAATTGATCCCATTTTATTTTGTTTATATGAGTGCGGCTAAAGGAAAACAACTAATACATGTACTTGCTCTTAATCGCGTCACTATGAACGCGACAGACTGTACATGATTTTATAAGCTGGGTTTTGATACTATCTTCAATAATACAGTAACATTACCCTTTTTGTAAATATTAAATTATTAATCATTGCCGAACTTTCTGTAAGTTGCAATTTTTCAAATAATCTTCTATTATGAAAATTACAGCAAAATTTTTAACAAAAATTTGTTTGTTCGTTCCTCTATTGGTGGTTGTGACTATTGGAGCTACTGTAGAAACGGTTTGTGTGTTTTCTATTTTTTTTCATAAACCGTTTTTTAGAAATAAAAATTTTTTTTTATTTAAAATTCGACATAAAAGTGGGTGTTACAAAACGATTATGCATGACAATAAAAAGACGTTAAAATGAGTTGTAATTAAACTATATCATTGTAGATTAAAACATTAATTTAAATTTTAATTCAGTATATTCACTCTCAAGAATTTATAAAATATATTAAAGTATATCTACCGTACTTATCGCCTATTACAAATGCTACGTATTTTGTAGTAAATAATCAAAAACTTGAATAAAGACTAAAAGTTTGTTTGTTGGTACAGTTAGTAGTTCTCTAAACGTTATTGCTCTTCGAAACAAGGTGTATTACTTGGGATAATAAAACTAGTCTAGACTTTTGATTCAAACCCGTGTGTTTAATGCTTTTAAATATTTGGGAAAGTCAAATGTTAATTGTCTGCATTTACAATTTTATCTAAAGAAGTAGTCGTATTATTTCGAAGTCTGACGTTGTTTTAACTAATTACAATAAATCAATTTAATTGAGATTTTTTGTTTTATGTTAAAATTTAGTCGTTACCTAAGATCTGTATTATAAGAAAAAAACTAGAAAAAGTTTTTTAGTAAAAATACAAAAAACAAATTAAATTTTTAGTCAAAATGTTCGTGACACAAATAGTATTGTCCATAGTGACGATTAATATTTAATCAAACTGTTTCATCATCTACATTTACGTTTGACACTACATTTAAGTTACTATAACTAAATTATTGCTCTTTCACTTTCACCGTAATCCCACATAATTTTAGTCAAACGGTGAAAGTAAAGTTCAACACATTAAAAAAAGGTTTCAATTGTTTCGTGTTAAATCGTAATTCTTACAAACAATTTTTTTATATATTCCATCAAGAAAATTACTTTTTCTTCAAGCGACAATAAAACGTCATATTATTGAACTACTGGCAGACGCTAAAAACTTTTTTACTGTCTAGACATTAAAAGCAAAACAGTTATTTTGTTTTCACAACTATTTAGAGGTTGGTACCTCGGTTATGTCATATTATGAATGTAACAGTAAAGTACCAACTTCATTCTTTCAGAATAAAACGTCAATATAACACTCGAGAATCTCGAAAATTTGAAAATAACACATGAAAACTAGCAATAAACGCTTGAAGAAAAATAATATATTTCACTTGGAGTTAAAAATGTAATTTTTAAGCTCAACAATTATATTGTTTAACTCCTAGTAAAATAATCTACTATTTTCTTCAAGCGACATTAAAATGGAATATTATTAAACTACTCGCAGACGCTAAAAACGCTTTATACTGCCTAAACATTAAAAACAACAGTTATTTTATTTTCACAACTATTTAGAGGTTGGTATCTCGGTTATGTCATATTATGAATGTAACAGTAAAATACCAACTTGATTCGTCGAGAATAAAACGTCACTGTGTTTTTCCGTCAGTAGATCGTTGGTCGTAAACAATGCAGAACCACAGACTGTTTCAATGCTCCAGTCCTGTTATTTGGAATTTGGGCAAAATTTTTTTTGTTCTTTTATTTTACTATGGGGTAGGAAGGTTGCCTCGGGTTTTCAGAGCCGCACTCTTTAACTGCATGGGGTGTCCTTCAGCTTTTGGGTTAACTCCTTTTCTGAGTAGAAGGAAATTATCTTGGGGAGGGGTAATATCAGTCATTGTAAATGGCGTGTGAGTGGGCTTGCACTGGAGGCCCTAGGACACGATTCACCTTCTTTTGTGAAGGTCTTGGTGGGAGTGATGCCTGGTGCCACGCACGTGACATGCACGACGTCTGTGAACCTCCCGACCTTGATAATCTTCAAAGGGTTTAACCTCACCTCTTTGTATTGGGCTGAGCCTCTTCCCGTTTTCTATCGTTTTGCAAACCTTTCTTGGGGTTCCTGTGGGTTTTTTTTGTATTCAGGGTGGTTTGCTTTTGGGGTTGGTATTCATTTGGGTTTATAAGGTTATTTTGATGCTTGGCTTTGGTCTAAATTTCGTTTTCTGTGTTTTTGTTAAATCCTTCTCTTTCTCTGTAGTTTTGGTTCGGATTCTCGACTGGTTATATCTGATGGATCTGGTGGCTTTCTCCCTTGTACCAGGTATTCCGCCATTTGGAAGACTTTCCTTACTAGAATCCTATTTACTGATGGTTTTGTTCCTTTTTTGACTTATAGTTTGTCTTGAAGAATCATCAATCCGCTATTTAGCGACTTTTTGGATATTCTGACTGCGTCGGTGACCATCCTGAACTACGGACCCTAGTCTTTTGTTTCTTTTTTTTACAAGGTTTTGCTTTGTCGTTACTAGTTTGCTCCGAGTTTATCCTTTTGCTAGGGGAGAATCTGTTACGGTTTTATTTTCTAAATATAAAACGTGTGTCGAGAGCAATAACAAAACGTGTCGCAAGTAATATGTTACGACAAAAATGGTATTTGGCGCGCATTTTGCTAATTTTCTATTATGGAAAATAAAATTTCAGTTCGTTTCCTAGACAAACAGCGGACATTTTTCTTCTTCCGCACGGGTGGTTTAACGTTTATCTTAAAATTGAAATTTACACAAATCATTTGTGTGTGTTGCAAGATTTTCAATAAAAATTATTGGTTATGTTTAAATCCGGCTAAATTCACAATGAGTACACATTGCTTTTCTTTTTCTTTTTGTATTAATTGTAATTGCTACGTGAAATTTTTTTAGCACGTTTCTTGGCCTTATTTTTGCTGTGTGTTATACCGGGATAATTTTTGAGGGTGCTGAAGTGGCTGATTAACACCTTCCTTGTCAATTAAAGATTAGATACGCTGCAGGCAACCGGTGGCTACCACGTCTGGCAGGGGTTGGTTATGCTTCATAACTTTATCGAGGGAACCTACCGCCTACCGTTTCTCTTTGCACACCTCTTCTAAGAGGAATCCAGGGGTTACCTAACTTCCCGAACTGTCGAAATCGTCGCTAGAAAAAACTCTTATTCTCGGAACTGCATCCATCAGATTACAGCTAAGTTTTATTATTAGTTAAGTAACTTATTCATTGTTAATGCGTATGAAGCTCATGTACATATGACATGTAACGGCTTGATCTTTAGTCTTTAAAGTAAATCTTTATTCGGTGTACTCTCCATAACCGAACGTTTTAACCAGCTCAATATGAGCTTGGGCGCTTCACTTAAAACGGTTGATGTAAAAACAAAAGGCCTTATAGGTTTGCAAGAAGTACTTACTCCTTTAATATTAGTTTAAGTCAGTGTCGTTGCATGTTGGACCAGATAAATCCCCGTGTGTAAGTGATATGTGTACGCAGAGTCTTTTTATTAGCCAATTTTCAATTGGAACGTTAACATTAATTTTGGTGTAACTAAAGCTTACCGGTAAATTCAGCACATCAATTGCAAACCTTACTTATTATTAAACGAGGCTACTGCTAACGTACGTAAATATATGCGACAGTCTTTCCATTTCTGTCACATTCACCTATTAGTTTAAGATTTGTTTGTTGTTTTATTAAATTGTCTGTCTTTCTCTTTTGTTTGTGTTGATCTAATGTATTAGGCTTTAAGTAAAACCTGTTGATCTCCTGTTGGTCGGTTTTATTTTTTTCTTTTACCCAGCAAATGGCGCCTTGTTAGACAGCAGTTTAATTTTTTAGAACTTTTTAAGGACCCCCGACTCTCTGACAAAGCCAGACGCTGCTGCTGTAACTGTTATAAACACTGTATTCTCCACGAACGTAGTGCGCTATATCGATCTGTATATCCTTTGGTTGTTTCCATTTTTTTAGGTTGTTCCTCTAGAGCCGTCGCTAGTGGTAAACCATAACCGTTACATCTGTAACCTTCAAGAATCTCAAAAATTTTAAAGTAACACATGAAAAACAGCAATAAACGCTTGAAGAAAAAATAGTATATTTCACTTGGAGTTAAAAAATATAATTGTTTCGATTAATTTGCTGTCTCGGATAACGCCTCTCATGCAAACTTTTAAGCCTAACACTTATATTGTTTAACTCCTAGTAAAATAGTCTACTATTTAGTTTCCCAGTACAATTAAAAGTTGGTTTTAATTGTTTTTAAGTTTGCTAAATGCCAAGTGGAATGGTGAATGTGAGAAAATAAAAACAATGATAAAAAAAAAAAAAAAATGGAGAAAGGGAAAAATAAATCTAAAAAATATAAAAAGATAAGAGCAGAATATGATAAAAGGTTTTTTAGAAAAGGAAATAAAATCTAGAGAAAAAATCAAACAAAAGATAAAAGAAATCAGAAGTAAAGAAGGGAAATAGGAGGGAAAAAGGGAAAAAGCAGTGGTAGTAAAAAAGTGAGCCCTATAGAGGGTAATTCACCCAACCCGTTTATTAAAAGTTCAATGGGGTGTAATTTAGGAACGCCATTAAAAATTTGGAGTTAAGTTTGGCTTCAAGTGTAGTTTTTCTTAAATATTTCATGTCACTTCCGGTTTAACCGGAAGTTGCTGTCAACTGGCTTATTTTAAATGGAGCGTCTTATATATTATTTTATTTTCATTTTTGCTGTCTACTTTATTCACCAATTCGTGGCAAACAGTCGCATTTTCAATGTCGGTTCAAGTCTAAGAGCTTTATTCTGAATCAAACTGTATTAAGTTTACCTACATCTATTCCTGACCATTTTCGAGATATCTAGATTTTTTTAAAACAATCAAATTTATTAGGGTAATTTTTTTACATCCGCAATGCCGACATAAAATACATACTCATTATTCTATAAAAAATTACACAAGTAACGCTGTTCTGAAATACTATTTGGTTGTGTTGCTGGAGCATTTAAAATGGTTATCATATTTATAACTTTTTCCAAGTGAAGAAAAGCATGCGTTGAAAAAATCATGTTACATTTAACATTGTTTATAATTAAAAAACGCATAAAAGTGAGATTAAATGTTTTATTCACAATTACTATTGTAATTATTATTATGTGTTAGTTGCTACAGCATTACAAATTTGAACTAATATTTATGGTGCGCGGTGAGAGAATGAGAGCGTAACTAGTTAGTAAGAGATAGTTTTAAATGCGCGCAGCATATGTTTACTGAAAGTACAACCAGAGGCATAAAGTCGACGATTGGTACTAGGCGTATTTTAGCGTTGACATAAATAGATTATCCTTTCAATTTTTTCGTATTTTTGCTGTATCATTTAATTATATTTTCCTCAAAAACGAAAATAAATAGTATAACGAAAGAAAATATCAAAAAATATGAGATGATCAGATGGTTTTTTTTTACAAAAATATGGCAATATTTAATTGTCCTTCCTTCCTACGTTCTCTGCTTGACGTTTCGGTAACCATGCTGTTAGCTTCTTCAGAAGTTACTCTAAAGACGGTTGGTTGATGTTGATCAGTGCGGGTAGTTGGTTTTCGATGGTTGGTTGATTTTCTGTTTGGTGTTGACTAATTTTGGGGTGACATTTGTTTTCCTTTTTTGTGAAGAGTTAGTTTCCAAGTGTTGCTTAATCGGTAACCATCTTCTCGATTGAAGTTATTTTTATTTTTCATAATTTCTAAGAATTCTCTGATTATCCTTGGATAGTAGTTGTTAGTCCTTGATAGAACTTTAGCTTTCTCGAAGTTGATGATGTGTTTTCCTTTTTCGTGTAGATGTTCTGCGATTGCTGATTTATCTACCGCTCTGGACGTGGCGTCTCGGTGATGTTCTTTTAATCTACATTTTATGTTGCCTCCGGTTTGACCAATGTAGACCTTTCCACATGAACAGTCAATTTGGTAGACCCCTTTTGTTGAGAGTTTTGGTAGGTTATCTTTATTAGAAGGTAGTAGTTGCTGGATTTTTCTAACCGTTCCAAACCTGACACCGATATTCTTCTTCTCCAATGATTTTCTTAACTTGTCAGTTACTGCAGCAATGAATGGCAAACGAGCGTAGGTGGTGACCTGTTCCTTCTATTTTTCGGATTTCCTGCGACAGGCGGCTCTTACTTCTTTTCTGGTATAGCCGTTCTTCATTAGGGCTTGTTGGACGTGTCAAAGTTCTTCTGCCTTGTGATTAGAGACCGCTTCTGCTGTGGATGATGATGTGATGTGGCATGGAGGTATCGGTCGGTGTGTGTCTTTTTACGATATAAACTACGAGCCAACTTGTTGTTACCCCCTCGTTTCACTAGAACATCCAGGAAGGGAAGCTCCTTATTTTTTTCTGTCTCCATGGTAAACTTGATCTTTTCGTGCTAAGTGTTGAGGTGGTTAAGAAATACAGTAAGTGCTTCTTTCCCATGAGGCCATATGACAAAGGCATCGTCCACGTATCTGAACCAGCATTTCGGTTTCTTTTTGCTGGATTGAATGGCTTCTTGCTCGAATGCTTCCATAAAGATATTCGCAATAACCGGTGATAATGGTGATCCCATGGCTGCACCTGGTTTTTGTTCGTAGAAATCTCCCTTCCATAAAAAGTAAGTTGTATTCAGACAGATTTTTGTTAGCTCTGGTATGTCTTCTCTTAACCCATGGGTTGTGCACAGTTGTTTTATGATGTTATGTGTATCGTCGACTGGTACGTTAGTGAATAGCGATTCTACATCAAAACTAACTAGTGTATCGTCATTGGTTACTTCCAGAGTCATCAGTAATTCGACAAAGTGTTCAGAGTTCTTCACAAAAGATTCAGTTTTTCCCAAGTACGGTTGTAGAAACTTAGTCACGTAACGGGCCAGTTCATAATTTGGAGATCCACATGTGCTGACAGTTGGCCTTAGGGGGTTACCAAATTTGTGAATATTTGGTAATCCGTATAGTCTAGGTGGCCTGGTCCCGTTGACGATGTTGATCGACTGGTATAGCTGAATGTTTGATTGCGGCTCTAGAAATTATGAAAAATAATTCAATCGAGAAGATGGTTACCGATTAAGCAACACGTGGAAACTAACTCTTCACAAAAACAAAGAAAACAAATGTCACCACAACATTAGTCAACACCAAACAGAATATCAACCAACCATCGAAAACCAACCACCCGTCACTGATCGACATCAACCAACCGTAGCGGAACATAGGTATATAACGAGGAGCAGAAGACAACAACATCAGGCTTTAGAGTAACTTCTGAAGAAGCTAACACCATGGTTAGCGAAACGTCAAGCAGAGAACTTAGGAAGGTAGGACGAACACGGCTCAACCAGAAGATA
Source organism: Abscondita cerata (assembly GCA_030710515.1). Lineage (NCBI taxonomy): Eukaryota > Metazoa > Arthropoda > Insecta > Coleoptera > Lampyridae > Abscondita > Abscondita cerata. The sequence goes on along the minus strand of JALBCR010003407.1, from coordinate 133,890 downwards.
ATAATCTTAGTGACAACAGCCGCGAAAGCTTACATTCATACACAATAATACCATTGATGTTTTCAATACGTCATTTAATACTTTTATAAAAATTTGCTATGACCATACTTTAGGCTTTGAATGACATGTTTTTGAGTATACACATTCTTTAGTGTAACCGTCATATATAAATTTATAGTAATTAATGAAAAAGGTGTTACCGTATAAATAAATAAAAACATTTTTCTCACCGAAGATCACTATTTTTAATAAAAATCGTACAAAAGTTTTTATAGTTTTCAATTGAGTGAAGCAATTTTGAAATTAGGTAATAATTACATTTACAGCCTCATTAAAATTTAAGTTTATACTGCACAAAAAATGCATCTGCAAGACTATAGTAACAAAGAGAAACAATTATATTTTGGGTTTCTTACACCAATATTAAATAACGTAAGTGCTAAAGGTGTATTCTTCTGCAAAAGTGCTTTTAGATTTTTAGGTCAAAGCATGTTCAACAAAGGAATTCATGTTTCGTTTCATTACCAATACACTCCGTGTTGCTTCAAACTACACAGAATCGTGATGTTTAAGAACAAACCAATCTTTTGCACCAACTTGAAAGAAACCGCATAAAACAGTTTTCGGCAACCAAATATGTGCAAATAACTAAGAAATGCAAAGGGAAAGATATTAATATAAAAAAAAACAATTTTAATTTGGTAAGAACAAATAACAATAGTAAAAACTTAAATTTCTTTTCAGCTATGTTCATTTCTAATAGTATAAGTATAATTTTGGGAAAATGGATACAGTGTTAATAACATTTTGTCGGTTAGTGGTCGTGGTGCGCCATATTTAGTCTTCAGTAGGTTGGATAGTAAGCTAGCAACAGCGCGATTGTGTTTGACAGCGACTGTCTTTCCAACTCGTCGGTGCTAACGATAAAGAGTAAGTAAAAATGAAACTTATATGCTTTTTTGCTCTTGTTGATTTGACATTTAATATCATTACATTCATTGAATGTAGGATTGTATACTTTGCGTGAAACTGAAGTACCGACATTTTGCTTTGAAAGTTAGGTTATGCGTTTATAATGCTATTATTTGAGTTGAAAATATTGACGTGTCTACACATACCCGAAGTAGCAATCGTATTGGGGTAATTTGATACATAATACCGGAGAATGTGTAGACATGTGGAGTCGGCGTAAACAGTTGCATATGACGCTGTGTTATCTATAGCGTCTGACTGTAGATATCACAGTAAATGAATAAATATTACCTACAGGTACTATAAGTAGGTATTATTTGCTTTTAGGTATCATCAATAATATTCACTATGCCACGCAAATACCAGCGAAAAAGCCCCCCCACTGCAACCTACACAGCAAACGGGTAAAAGCTGCCTGTGATGCTGTAATAAACAAACGGATAATAAACAAAAAGAGGGGCGGTTGAACATTTCCATGTTAACAAATATATGAATATCATTGGAGGTGGCAGAAATCCTGCATTGCCTAGAGAAATTGAAGGTGATCTAGAACAATGCAACTTAGCCAGGGCACAGTAGGGATTTCCTGTTGATCGGATGGAGTTGTTAGACTACGAACAATATTAAGACCCCCTTCAAGAATAGCAGACCTGGGAAAGATTGGTACCTCAACTTTATGCGTCGGAAAAAAATTTAAGCCTCAAAAACTTAAAATGTTACAGCAAAAGCAAGCCGATGCTGCAGATTCATTCATTGTACATGAATATTATAAAAACCTCAAAAACCTATTGAAAAAAAAACAAACTAAAAAATAACCCTTAATTGGTTTTTAATTGCGATGAGAGTGAATTTAGCACCGACCCGAGTTGATTAAGGGTTGTTGGTTCCAAAGGTAGAAAAGCCTTCCAGCAACGAGTAGCTTGAAAAAGCAGGGAGAACATTTCAGTCAATTGCTGTATTTTAGCAGATAGATTCGTCCTACCACCACATATAATTTTTTAAGCAATGGGAACCGTTCAAATCCGCTGGGTAAATAGGACAGAAAAATTTTTCGGAACCACGTATTCCACATCGGATAGAGATTACATGAAAGAAGATGTCTTTTATAATTGGTTTTTAATACATTTGTCTCTCATGTTGAAAGCGTAAGGGCACAAACCGGGAAGAATAAAAAAGCACTGCTTAATTTTGACGGGCATAAGAGTCACGTCAGTTCACGCCTCGTAAACGCTGCTATAAAGTAAAAAATTGAACTAGTGAAGCTCGCAAATCATCTTACGCATCTACTACAACTTCTCGATAGGACAGTTATTGTTCCTTTGAAAACTGGTTGGGAAAAGATTTTGGTGGCATACAGACGAAAAACTTTGTTAACAGCTTAAAATAAAATCCAAAAAGTTTTTGTAAACAGAACGTAATTTCAGGATTTCGCGCTACGGGATGTTTCTTTAGATCTTGCCAAATTTATCCAGGCTGAGTTCGATCAAGTGAAACTTGCTCGCTTTAGAATGCTACAGAAGCAAAAAGAAGATCCAAACAATTAAGAGTAAATGATACAGAGTTTATGTAGCTCCACACTGTTTTGGTCGAACCTCAACTGTAATGATAACAGATATTATGTAGACATTTCGATCGGAGACTGAATTGATTGAAGCACTGGAAAACGACACCCTAGAAATGACAACGCTGGTCAGCAAACCAGCCGTGACGATTCAACTGAAGATGAGACGGCATCTCCGTCAACCTCCTCAAGAAAATGGTCTATCCTAGATGTATTTTGCATAAAATGAGAACCGAATTTGTCCCTCCAAAACACAAAAATAAAGAAAAACAAATTAGAGTAAAACAAAATTCGCACGGAGAAGTACTGACAAGTAAAGAGGTGTTAAAACGTCTGCAGGAAGAGGAAGTTAAAAAAATGCAAAGAAGATGAGGAAAAACGTCAAACATATTAGAAAATCTCCGCAAAAGGAAATAATCGACGAAAACAAAAAAAAAAGGATAAGAAAACTAAACTAAAAAAATTCGTCGTCTAGCAATCTTCATCAAGTGAATCCGAAAATGAAGATGACATTATCTACGAAGAGGAAAGTGATGAAGACAATGTAGAAGCTGAGATTATGGATGCCAAAGATGCCTCTCAAGAAGATGATAACACACCTAATGAACAAACTGTTGTTACCACTTCTCTAACCGTCGGAACTTACCTTGCAGTTGATTACATCAAAAAATGGTATATCGTCAAAATTATTGAGATAAATAAAGAAATATTGACCATTACATTCCTTGAACGCATTACGAACAATAAATTTCGATTTCCAAAAACGGCCCGATATTGACAAGATTAACAAAGATTAAATTATCGTCTATGTAGCAGTTACCAAAATCAATTCAAAAATTTCTGTATTTCCCGAGCCAAAAGACATAAATAAAATGTGGATTGCAGCAAAAAATACAAAAAATTACCTAATTTGTTTGAGAACAAAATGTTTATTTTTTAAACTTAAATATGAATGAATTGTTTATTTTTATTACCTCTCATATCTCCAACTTGAAGAAAAAAAAAGTTTGTTGCATCAAAAGTCAACTTTTTATTGCTCGCTGTTAAAAATATATGTATGTTTCGCATGCTGATGTGTAGAATTAAAGTTATTCTTTGGTATGCAGTTACCCGATCTAGATAATTATTGACCAGTATGTAAAATACGGATGGGTATCCAATTACCCCAATTTGAGATGTTAGTGTAGACAGTGACAGTCATAAAAAAAATAAGTGTAATACCACAACGGCTTTACATAATGAAGTTGCATTTGTCTGATCGATAGACCAGTAATCACTCTCAATGCTGATTTAGTACCTATGCCGTAACTATTATCTCAGCCAAGAAAATTGGTGTTGAAAAAGAAACACAATTTTCTGTACACACGTACCTCACTCTATTAATTGTATACACTAAATTCAGAAGTGTTACTTGAACCGCTTTCTTGTGTTGTGTTTGACAACAAAATATCAACTTTTTTTGACCTTTTTGTCTACAGAAATGTCCACATAATTTTCTGATAGAGCGCTCTACTTTCAACCCCTAATCGTTTCAACTACATAATATTACCTCCATTATCCGCAAGTAATGTGGCTGCTGTTTATCGGAAACAGTGTCTGCTAAATGTTGCTGGTTCGTTTAATTTCAAATACGTTGCAAATTTTTTTTGGAGATGATACAGTTGTGTTATACTCTAAAGGCCGTTTTGTAATTTTGTAGAATTTAACTTACAATAACAATCTGCTATTGTCCATTCTGTATTAGAGACCATGATTGCTCTTGAACGACGTCTTTTTGTATCTGGAATTGAAACACTGACTTTATCTTCCAGAAAATTTATAACCCCAAAGGAAATTTTACAACCTCGCCACTTCGACAAGTTTCTGAAGTACCAAGTATCAAAGTCACCTGGAAATTGTAAAATAAAATTATTTGTCACTAGGAAACTTCTTCCAAATGTATACCCAAAGGTTAGTGTAAGTTTAGTTTTAGCTTTCACCCTTAAGTTAGGTTATTTTAAGTTTAGTTTATAGGTTGCACCCTTAGGTTAAGTTACTTTTAGTCCAATTATAGGTTCTTTGGATATATACGAGGCCTGTCCAAAAAATATCCGACCTTAATTTTTCCCGCGCTAAGTAGTGAGTTGGTGGTCACCAAGTTAGGTGCTGTTTGTAGTATTCGTCGGATTTAGTTTTCTTGCAAGAATTGAGCAATGATATTAAATCAAATGTTTTCAAAAGTTTGGCGATTCTCAAAACCAAAAACCAGATATGTGGACAGCGAGCAATTGGCTTTTGCATCATGACAACGCGCCTGCACATTCATCCCAATTTATCCACACTTTCTTATTCAAACATGTAATTAAAATCGTTTGCCAATCTTCTTACTCTATAGACCTGGCTCTTTGCGACTTCTGGTTGTTTCCAAAATTGAAGACGCCACTTAACGTCCCTTTTTAGCGTGGGGAAAAGATAATGCGAAACGCGACGACGATGCTGAATACTATTCCAAAAGAAGGCTTCTAGAAGTGTTTCCTGCAGTAGATGGATTAGTAAGCTAAGTGTGTGCAAGCACTAGGGGCCTACTTTAAAGGGGTTTAGGGTCCCAACTGCGTCAGGTATTCGAAATATTTTTTCTGGCTAAAGGTCGGGCTTTGTATAAATTAGAAAAGGTTTCAAATTACTTACTGTCGTGGCAACTCCTTTATTACTGTCCAAAATCAAGAAAAAAAAGAAAACGACGTTACTGTGTACATCCATACAATGATATAAATCTTAAACATATTACATATTTGGTTGCAAAGGAATTAAACAATCATCCTGCCAAATTTCAATGATTTTATAGAATGAATATACAAACATCTACAACATTATGTTCTATTGTGGGTCCTAGTTTAAAGAAGAAAAGATTTTAACATTAGAATGTGCCTCAGTGTTGAAGAAAAAGTGCTGATAACTCTAAGGTAAGTTATAATTAATTTTTATTCGTGAATTAATATTAATAGTATCAGACACAAGAGAAACATACGATGAAAGACTCTCTTTTTGATATATATTTCTTGTTTGATTATTGGCTTCTGTATTAAATTGAGATGATGCGGACGATGCTGAAGAATAGTTGGATATAGCTGGAGAATACAGTGGAATAGGTACACATTGTTCATTTATAATTTCATCGTAAAGACCCAACATTCTTTGTTTGTACCGCCTTTTTTGAGCATCATTCAACTTTTTCATATTAGACAACAAACTCTTTAAAAAAAGGAGATTGCTTTCTTCCTCAACAGTTGATTCATTTATTTTTCTTTTGTATTTAGCACTCAAATCACTTAAACACTGCACTGCAGCATTTTTCCAACTTCCAGTACTTGGCTGTTTGGTCCCGTTTGTTTTTGTTGGTGGTACTTGAAAAATTCTTCTAGTAGCGTTATCCGTAGATTTAGAAGGAAGTTGTGTCTCTACTTCATTTGTTGCTGAACTTTGAGCTATTTCTTGAATCGTCGGTGTTGTGTTCATACCTTCTTCTTGTTCGTCTTGGGTGTTTTGCGTAGCGTCTGAATTGTGCATACCGTAATCGTCGTTTGTGGTTATTTCACTATCACTAACTTGCAAATAACTTTCAGTTTCGAACCTTGTGTCATCGGATTCAGCATTTCCCGTTTTACATCTTGATCTGGTAAATGGAATTAAAAATTTCATTGCGTCTTCCAAATAATATGGCTTCTTTTTTTTACCAGAAGATCGGGATGGTTTTTATTTTCTCGTAAACTTCGCAGAAAAGTCACCCTTAGCAATCTCTATCTTTTTACATTCAGCAGCTGAAACAATAATAATTATTATGTACCTACAGATTTATCTATAATTTATTAAATATACACAAAACTAATTATAGTATCAACAACGATATGTAGTTACACACAAACGGTTTTTTTAGGTATCTTGCCACTGGTGCTGCTTTTCGAGTTCTGTCATTTCACTTTATAAGAGGAGAGACGACGGTGGAAAAAGTTATTGAAGATACAACAGCCGCAATTTGGAAGTGTCTTATAAAACAGTACATGCTTTTGCCTTCAGAGAATATGTGGTTAGAAATTGCTCAGAGATATGAAGAACTATGGAGCATGCCTAATTGTATTGGTAGCATAGACGGAAAACATATTCGAATCAAAGCCCCCCCAAAACCTGTATCGGCGTTTTTTAATTATAAATCATATCATTCAATTGTATTAATGGGAATTGCTGATGCTGATTCACTTTTAACTGCAATTTCTGTAGGTGATTTTGGTAGAAATAGTAATGGCGCAGTTTTCAAAAATTTTGAACTTGGCAAATTGCTCGAAACAAACAAGTTAAACATTTCACCTACAAGAAATCTACCCGGAGACCTCGGATCCAAGTTTCCAATGTTTTTCGTTGAAGACGAAGAATTTGCATTAAAAAAGGAAATAATGAAGCCGTATCCACAAAGATCTTTGGATAACCCAAAAAGAATTTTTAATTATCGCCTTTCAAGGGCACGAAAAAGTGTAGAGTGTGCTTTTGGAATGTTATGTAGTAAATTTAAAGTTTTTGATAAACCAATAGCTTGCAACACCACTAAAGCTGATGATATTATTAAATCCGCTTGCATTCTTCACAATTTTGTAAGAAAACATGATGGAATATATTCAGCTGCAGATTACTCCCTTCAAGTGTCACCAAATTGCAAACATCTCACTGTATGTGGTAGACCAACATCAGAAGCAATTTCTTTAAGAGATAAGATGTGTGAATATTTTCTGAAACCCGAAATAACTTTACCATGGAAAAAAAAAGTATGTATTTAACTGCATATATCTCTTTTTACAATATTCATTGTGAAAATCAAGAGGTGGATAAACTTAATAACGGTAAATTTTTATTACGTTTCATGTTTAATTAAGTCTTAACTGCTTATCAAATTTATTCATTACTCAATTTCGGTATTTAATAGTGGTTAATATAATTATTATATAGTTTGTCAAATTTTATTTATTTATTTATTATTATCCAAACGGAATACATCCTTTTCAAGCAGAATAAAATAAAAACTAAAATTGCAAGGTAACAATAAGTAATTTTTCTAACTACGCTAATAAACTAGGTATACAACTATACATAAAAATACATCCATTTCAAAACAAAATGAAATAACATTTGCCAATAATTAATATTATTTTCTCACTACACTAATAAACTATACCACTAGAGGAGAAAATGAACTACAGATTTTGCTCTGCTACGAAAAACGTTAATATTTGGGTAAAACAGATCAAATTGGGGATCAGTTTGTAAAACATTGACATAACGCATCATTCGTACAAGAGGAGAGTAATAGGCACACAGGGTATTAAAATGACCAATTCTGAACAAAACATTGTTTTTTGTATTACAATGATAACTTGAGTTCAAAAATCAAGTGATTCTACAAGAGTAGAACATCTTATCTGCCGATGAACCAACTTGTATATAAAAAGCAAATCGGCCATTATACGTCTATTTTCTAGTGTATACATGTTCAAATGCATTAAAATATTGTTAGTGTTGAATGCTGGTAACTCTAACTTAAAAGATATTGCTTTTAAAAATCTATTTTGAATTTTTTCAATATCGACGATCTGATACTTAATGTAAGGGGACCATATTTGAGAACAGTACTCTAAGGTAGAACGAACTAATGAGCAAAATAGAATTTTACACACCTGAAAGATAAATCTTTACCAATTCTCAATATAAACCCCAACATTTTCCAGGCATGGTTCACGATGTTACAAATGTGTGCACAAAAACTTAAATTGTAACTAAATGTGACTCCTAAGTCTTTAATAGTTTCTACCCTTCCAATTAAAATATTATTGATACAATATTTAAATTCTATCGGATACTTAATTCTATAAAATGATATGACTTTGCATTTAGTAATATTCAGGAACAAATCATTTCTACCACACCAATTTTGAATTGCATTTAAATCATTTTGAATCAAAATACAGTCCTGAATATTTTTACAGTTCTAAATAACTTAAGGTCGTCCGCATACAATAAACATTGGCAGTTAGTGATACAATCTCTTATATCGTTTATAAATAGCAAAACAGTACAGGCCCCATGTGAGAACCCTGGGAACTCCAGAAGGTATATTTATTTCTCTAGAGTAATGACTGTCGATTCTAACAATTTGCTTCCTGTTACAAAAACTTTTTAACCATTCAACGATCATCACATTGAACCCGTACTGTTCTAACTTCATTAACAAAGTGCTTATGTTTACTTTATCAAAAGCCTTGGCAAAATCAGTATAAATAGCGTCAACCTGCATACGATTCTCCAAAGCCTCCGACAAAAGGCATGATATTGCATGAGATTAGTTGTTGTAGCGCGACCAGATAAAAATCCATGTTGCTCATTTATTATCAGATTTCTAGATGCCCACATCAGTTGCTTTGTTAGTATACAATCTAATATTTTTGGAATGATTGATTGTAGAGAAATGCCTCTATATTTTTAATATCACGCCTGTCTCCTGATTTAAAAATTGGGGATAGATAGCTTAATTTCCATTTATCAGGAAAACAGTGATCTTGTATGGAACGGGTAAAGATTATGGTAAGAGGTATAATAACAGAATAAATACATTTTTTTAATACTACACTAGGGATATTATCAGGACCATGTGTGAAGGAGGTACGTAAATTGTTAATTGCTTCAAAACCATTGCCCTATTTATTATAAATTTAAAATTGGGATCAACCTTTTCGTAACCAACGGTTCCAGATTTTGAAGTCTGGTTACAGATGTTGTAATTATAGACAGACGAGAAATAATCGGCAAATAAATTAACAGTATCATTTAAATTGTTACTACGGTTGTTGGACAAAAACATTTCTATAGGCAAGCCTTTAGTTTCTTTTCGGTCATTTACAAATCGCCAAAAGTTATTTATGTTAGTAGCAATCTTTACTTCAATACCGTTTAAATATTCCCTATAAAGTATGGCACTAAGAGATTTACATTTGTGTCGCAGATTATAAAAGTTAGGTAATCATTGTACCCATTAGTACTCTTAAATTTAGCATGCGCACACTTTTTCTGTCTGGTTAAACTTATTAAGGACTTGTTAAACCATATAGGGTACTTAGATCGGATAAATGTTCTTTTAGGAACAAAAATTCAAACAGTTGATACATAATGGAATAAAATTCATCAACAAGATCATTAATATTTACAAATACCGAGGAAAGAAACTGCCAATCAATAGAGGCGAGAACGAAATTAATTTCCTCAAACTTTGCATCATGAAAAAATATTTAGTTATAGAACTAGGTACAGTTACGATTTTTTTTACCTTTACATTGATAGCATACGCAGAATGATGAGCACTATTAGGGAATAGTGGATCTAAACTATAAGACAACTCAACCGTAATATCACAAAACACTAGATCTAGAAACACACCACGTGCATTAGGCAAATTATTTCTTTGAGCTAAATTTAAAAAACCAAATGAATTCTGAAGAATCGCAGCTCCTGGACTAGCTTCATAATTAGCCATGACTCCCGTATTGTCATGTGACCATTGATCATTGAGAAGATTGTAGTCACCACATATTATTAATTTATTGGAGGAATGATTATCACATAAGTCTTCAACAGCTCGACAATGGGATTCATACACTTCTGAAGAACTGTTCGGAGGAATATAAACAGCCCCTATAATCACAACCTCCTTGATGAATTTAACATTTAAGAAAAGATGTTCCACGTTTGTTGTAGCGTTCAAGACCAAAGCACTAATAGTTTTGTTCACCGCTATCAATACGCCACCGCCACGTTTTTTCGTGCTTGTTGCTTCAGATCTGTCACAACGATATATATTATAATTAACCAGAGTAAATTCGCAATCCTTAACATAGGCATCGAGCCATGTTTCAACGATGATTATTACGTCATAACTACAAGAAGCTACTGCTACACAAAAATCACGAATTTTACTCTTGATACCCCCAGCATTGTGATAATAAATGTTTAGTTTTTTTGATTTTTGAGAGTGAGAGTTAATTGCTGGAGTTTTCACAATTTTAGGAATACCACGAATATAACAAATTGTCAACTGCTCTTCACCCTTACTTCTTCGGTTTTCCAGTTCCTTATGCAACTTATTAAGATATAATCGCTGGTTTAAAGTAGAATCAGATTTAATTGTAACGTTACTATTGCCTCGCTGAGAGCGATGTGCTTTAATTAGTTGGAGAGCAGACTCTTTGTTTGAAAATGAGATTTTCAGAGGCCTATTTTTGTCTGTTGATTTACCGACACGGAAGACTTATATGGGAAAAATCTAGGTTTAAGGATTTAATTATATCACTGCAAAATGTTAAATCAGCTTTTTCTTGCTTGAGGGGAATCAAAACATTGTTTTGTTAAGTTATATATATAATGACATTCTTGGCACATCTCGATTTTTCATCAATTTCATTGTACATTTCCTCAACGTTAGATATTTTTGTTTCCTTTAACTCATTTAATCCAAGCTTTAGATTTTTACATTCCGATTCAAGTGAGTCGATTCTCTTATGTAGATTGGAAATTTCATTATTAAAGACGAAATTAACTCCTCTCTAAATAAGGATAATTGAGTAGTGATAGATTTGCGAATTGCTTTTTCAATTAGTGACTCAATATGAGAGCTGGTGGGTATATCTGGGTTTTCTTTACTATCATCTCCCGGGATATCACATTCTGAGCATACCCATCGGTCTCCATCGGTCTTTTTTGCTTCACCCAAATAATGTTGAATTCGATCGGCGTCTAACGAGGAACAATCTGTGTGATTCCATAACTTACAATGACAACATTTTAGAGCTGAGGCCCGAGGACTAATCATTTTCTTACATAACAAGCACGAAATAGTCATGACATAATTGAAAAATATAATAAAATTACCTGAATTCGAAATGTAAGTGTTTATTTGTAAAAGCAGACGGGTTGATAATGAATACGATAAAATTTTCAATGTCAACAGCTTACACAAATCACTTTAACACTATAAATACAGACTTGTTTTAAAACTAGTTAAGTAAAAACAAAGTCTTATAAGATGGATGCAGAGAAACACATTATGTATAGTTAACAAAAAGATAAAAATTAATTTAAACAAAATACTAGAAAATGAAGCGAAAAACGGACCAAGAAAATATTTACGTTCACGTACTCGAGTAATCTGATATAGTTTAACCAGCGGTTCCACATATTAATAAAATATTACTACATTGTTGTTAATCTTATTATGTCAATGTAATTATGGTATTTACTAAATAAAAATAATGTTTCTGCTTACTTGTACTTTTCACCTGATTGGCAACATTTTGCCAAGCATTTGCTTGTGACTGTCTATTCGAGTACTTTTCCAGGTTATAATTATACAATTCTTCGTACTGCTCCACCACAGAAACAAACGCAATATTAAATTCTTGGTCGTTTTTCATTTTTAGCACGTATTTAATCAACCAAATCAATGCAAACCGAAAAATAGAACACGACCTATTTCATGAAACACGTTTCAACATGATTAAAATGTTTTACGCACATGAATCACACTCGTTTCATTGGTGGACGTACTTCTATTTGTTTGGACGTGTTTCACGTTTCATGCTTCATGTTTTACGTTTCATGTTTCGTTGATGTGCGGCCTCCCTAATGGTGCATTTTTCAAAAACCTACTGATTTCACTTATAGAAAACGTACTTAATTTTTTCGGTTTGTAACCCACATTTTGTTTTTTCGAATAAACTACCAGTTTTGTAAACTTTAAGATGTATCTTCATTGATATCCAATGTTGTTCACAACATTAAATATGTTGGATGTAGCCAGATCTCTAAAATAGGCTAGCACAATATTTTCTGATACCTTCTGCTGTACATTTTTGGTGGCGCACTAATGTTTATAATCTCTGTAGGCTTTTTCATAACGACTTTTGCTTTTCTCCAGTAAAAAAATTTAAACCGCTTCTTTGGCCACTTTTATTTTGAGAACTTTGAGACATTTTTAGGTACCAAATTTACACACAATGTTTCGTGTATTTTAATCTGAACCAAATCTGTTTTTTGTCGAATAAATTTCTGTCGATCATTGTTATGTTAAATGACCGTGGAATACAAGTATTTTGACTGTTTAAGTTTTGTCTTTAAAAAGTACCTATATTGTATAATCGCTGCATCCAGTTTTATCATTTCACTTCAGAAATGTGATTGTAAATAAAATGCATTCCTCCGGGAAAATTGCATTCCACCCTCGGGCTCTATCCGACTTCCAAGCATCTCGTGTCTGTCGAATAAAATGAGCTCTCGGATGTAATGAAACGTTTTCCTCCTCGGATGTAATATAGTATTTCAAATACAACTTAAATAGAGTGGGTTACCAGTACTTAACTATCGTACGATTTTTAAAGTTAATATCATTAAGCTTATATAAGAATCAATTAAGTTTAACGATGCTTTATAAGCAGATAGTATATATAAGCTTCCAGTTGTTTTTAATTTTAGTATCGGTAAGGCTGATGATGACAGCTTAGCCGATGAGACACGTGTCCGAGTAAAGTTTTTGGTGCAGTTTTTGGTATTTTTCTGTTGGTTAAAAAATACTAAAGCTAAAAAACACCAATGCATTTGTTTTAATTTAGTTTTGTTGTAAATTTTATTAAGGGGTAATCAGGTGATTTTTAGTTAGCAATATCTTCACTGTTTATAATGCCAAAAAAATAAAAGTTTATATGTTATCGAAAACTTTTATTTAAACATATTGTTTGCGATATGGACAAATGTTGAGTATGTTGTTATTCTTCACTAAATTTTAAGGCAAAAAGCTTATAAATATAAGTCTTTAACAACTTTGTTTTCATTATGCAAAATAAACTCGCTCCAAATGAACTAACGTCAAAATGAGCTCACGTCGAAATGAAGTCGCGTCGAGATGAGCTTTGTTGGAGATGAGCTCGCATCAAAACAGCGGTGTCAAAGTAACCGCGTCGAAATAAGCTGTTTTGATGACATATAGATACCATAAATACATAATTCGGCTCCACCGGGAGTACCAACAAAACCAAACTGAAACGGGCGCAAAAGCGTCCCAGCATGACCATTGACCTAATAACGTTTGCATGTTATTTTTATCACAAACCAAAGTAATGTGTTTTTTACAGAAATTGGTCTAACTCTACTTCTTTTTTTTTAACCCTGCAGTGGTCGCTAACGGATTCACACTCCGAACAATTGATTGTTTTACGATTGTGAGTGTATGAATTAGCCCGCCGCTGTCATATTCTAGGTACCTTTCGGCTACACCATCGCAATGAATCAGTACTGCTTTATCGCCTGATAGGCAAACGTGTGCGTCTGCAAATTTAGTTTTCGGAGTGACAATCCGTAGCGACTACTGGTGTCATAAAATAATTCAGAGAATTTTGAGGTAAGTATTCATTTTTATTTTATAATAAACTATATTTATATTTTAATACTATGTACACAAGTACTTTGATCGTGAATTTAACGTTATAGTTGACATAAATTGCAAATATCTGTTGATTATTACTTTTTTCCTCTATTGCAGTTACAAAAATGTGGTCTTATGAAAAAGATCAAGAGGGTCTGCGAGACTTGATGGAAGAATGTCTAAATTCTGATAATAAATCCGCAATTTTTGAAGACGATGAAGATGATGAAGAAGAAGACCAATTAACTACAGAACTTCTAGAAACAGATACGGAGCAAGAAATATCTGATGAGGAAGATGCGAATGTTGAAGAAATTGTTGCTACCCCGTATTTTTGGGTAAAGATAAAGCAACGAAATGGAACAAACATGTGCCATCTAAAAGTGTTAGGACCCGATCAGAGAACTTGGTAACTCATTTACCAGGTCCGAAAGCAACGACAAGGAATTTGAAAAACCCGTTAGAAATTTGGAGCTATTTTTTTAGTGATGAAATATTGGAGTTAATTGTGCAAAATACGAACAAAAGGATTGATTCATTGAAACATAATTATTCCCGGGAACGAGATGCACAACCCACTAATATAACTGAAATAAAGGCGCTACTAGGGTTGCTGTACTTAGCTGGTGTCAAAAAATGTGCTCGGACAAATGCTGAAGAACTATGGAAAACCGATGGCAGCGGTATAGAATTGTTTAGACTTACCATGTCATGTTCAAGATTCAGATTTCTAGTTAGATATATAAGATTTGATGATAGCGAGACACGTGAAGAACGAAGGGCCACTGACAAGCTAGCCGCAATAAGAAGTGTGTTTGATGGATTTGTAGAAAAGGCTAAGACTGCATATACTCCATTTGAGTATGTCACGATAGACGAAAAGCTTGAGGCTTTTAGAGGACGTTGTGGCTGGCGCCAGTATATTCCAAGCAAACCCAATAAATATGGCTTGAAAGTGTTTGCCCTTTGCGATTCGAAAACTTACTATACCGTAAATCTCGAAGTATACGTCGGAAAACAGCCTGCAGGACCATACGAAGTAAACAATTCTCCTGGAGCCGTGGTGGAAAGGCTGTCCGAGCCAATTAGAGGTACTGGTAGAAATGTTACAGTGGACAATTGGTTCACCAGTATGGAACTTATTGCTAATTTAAAACAAAACTTTAGGCTCACCTTGTTAGGGACAATAAGAAAAAATAAAAGGGAAATTCCAGTTGAATTTGCAAACCCATCAACTCGACCTGAAAAATCATCAATGTTTGCATTTCATCCACACTGCACATTAGTTTCGTATATTCCGAAAAAGAAAAAAAATGTGTTACTTGTTTCAAGCATGCACAGAGACGACGTTTTGGATGAAAATACAGGCAAACCAGAAATGATAATGTCATATAATCAAACAAAAGGAGGTGTTGACATGGTGGACAAGCTTTGTTCTGTATACAATTGTGCGAGGAATACCCGCAGGTGGACGATGGTAATTTTTTATTCGTTGCTGAATATAGGCGGTATCAATTCATATGCAATCTTTGTCGCAAATAACATTAATTCAAATATTCCAAGGAGGGAATTCATATATCAACTTAGTTTTTCCCTGGTTGAGGACCATTTGAAAGCAAGAGTAATGATAAGAAACATGCCTGTAACGATAAAAACTCGCATTCGAGAGCTTCTTAGATTGGAAAACATCCCAATACCTGAAGTAGCTGAGGAACGTCGAGGGAGATGCGCCCTTTGTGATAGTAAAAAAAATAGACCGACGAGATACTACTGTAGGAAATGTAATAAATTCTTATGTTTAGGTCATTCCATTATTATATGTAATGAATGCCTTCAAAGCGCCACTTGGTAAAAAAAAATGAATCTGTTATTTCGCAATATTACTGTTTTCTTCTTTATTATTAATAATTTAATGTCATAATAAACTTTCAAAAATGTAAAAGGTGTTTACTTAACATATTTGTTTTAAAATTTGTTATTATATCTCCATATATAATAATCGGAGTATCAGTCCGTAGCGACCACTCGTGTCACAAAAATTATAGCGACCACTGTAGGGTTAAAGCGGTTAGGGATGCAATATACAGGGTGTCCGGAAATTATAATCAAAACACTTGAGGAGTGATTCTACTTAACAAATTAATGCTACAAGTTCCTATAACATTTTTCTAAAAAATCTAAAATAACGGAGTTACACGGCCTCAAAGCTTGATTTATTAAATCAAGCTTTTTTAATAAAATTTCTTCTCGTGTACCGATTCTCTTCAAATTTGGCACACTTACTAATAAGGTTTGTTTGTATTTTTGTTTCTAATTTGACGTAAATTCTCCAAAGTTAAAGAGCTTAAACTGCCCTTGATCTTTGGATAATGATCCATACCTTTTTTGTTCGATTTTTTTTCTAAATTTTGGTGACACACAATTAAAGAGCATCAAAAAATCTTCAAAAAACGTCCTCTTTTTACATCACGATAAAATGAGCTGTTTTCGATAAAAACGCTTTTTAAAAGTTGCTTGTACTGAAACACGGCCTCAAAGCTTAATTTTTTAAATCAAGCTTTTTTAATAAAATATTTTCTTTTGTACCGATTCTCATCAAATTTTGCACACTTACCAATAATGTTCGTTTGTATATTTGTTCTCAATTTGACGTAAATTCCCCAATGCTAAAGGGCTTAAACTGATATTGTTGGAAATACATACTATTTAATGAGATAATCTGTTTTAATAAATAACTACAATTGACAACAATTTAACAAATAATTACAATTGACAACAGTTTAATAATTAACTACTATTAGGAAATGCTTCAACATACAAACATCTTGCTGCAATTGCATTGCCGCTAGCTAAACCATAATAATAATGCATGTCACGTAGTTCGACGTTAGAATAATACATTATTATGATTCATCTTATCTTGTTATTAATCACAACAACTCAATAAGAAACTTGCAACAACTTACTATCTGTCAAAATTAATTGTTTGCAAAGCAATTTCCGCAGTTGTTTCCAAAGGATGCTTTGTTAATTTTGAAAATGAGCTGAAGTGAGTTGGTATTTATTCAGTACAAGCAACTTTTAAAAAGCGTTTTTCTCGAAAACAGCTTATTTTATCGTGATGTAAGAAAAGGACGTTTTTTGAAAATTTTTTGACGCTGTTCTATTGTGTGTTACCAAAATTTAGAAAAAAATCGAACAAAAAAGTATGAATCATTATCCAAAGGTCAAGGGCAGTTTAAGCGATTTAGCGTTGGGGAATTTACGTCAAATTATGAACAAAAATACAAACGAACATTATTGGTAAGTGTGCCAAATTTGAAGACAATCGGTTGATTTTTTAAATCAAGCTTTGAGGCCGTCTAACTCCGATATTTTGGTTTTTCAGAAAAATGTTATAGGAACTTGTGGCATTAATTTTTCAAGTAGAATCACTCCTCAAGATTTTTGCTCATAATTTCCTGACACCCTGTATAACCAAGGACAATCATCTACAGGAACCAATCCAGGAAACATTGTGTTGCAGAGGGAGGACAAAGCCGATAAAAAATTATCATTTGTAACATTGTCTGTACTAGATAGAAACTTTTTGCCGGTGAGTTCGGTCGTATTAAAATTTAAATTTATTCTAGATGCCACAAATATGTCTCGGCGTATGAAGCAAAAATTAAGTAGTACTCGACATGCTAAAATTGTTAAAAATTTAGTAAATATTTGACACAATCTTAACGGTCTGAACTAATTTATCGTGCCAAAATTTGACGTTTTCAAAATAAAACTTGAGAGTAAATAAGCCCAGGATTCGTTAACTATAAGGCCTTACAGTTCACAAACGGTAAGCGAATGTTTATTTAAAAAACAAAAGAATTAAATCGTTTTGTACGTGCATGACATTCGTATTCAAAATAGTAATAATAAATATTAAAAGATATTGTTTATTGTACAGTTATGGAATCTTACACTACCACCAAGAATTTGTATTGCCACTGTTGAAATATTTTCATTTTCGATGCAAGCCATTGATATTATTTCTCACAGATTGGTATTTTTATTTCATTCAATAACCTCTACCAGTTGCTTACTTATTCGTCATCATCATAAGTATGTAGCTGATGATCTGCGTAGACAGTGTAGTGTATATCATTTATTTGAACGTAAACACTACGTCTGCCATACCTGGACACTCCACTCGCCCGTACTTAACGAGTGTATTGCTGTTTCAGAGGACCAACAGATTAAAACGTGCCCTACGTCTTGTTACAATATAGTTGTCAAAGCTCACACTACCTTTACACGTCAGAAAACCCAGAAGCCCAAATCTTCAACGTACATCTACACCGAAGCCTCATGCTCGCCTTCAAACGTCACAAAACCTGCAACACCCGGTTTTGACGTCCATCGCCTGTCATAAAAAAGATGCGCTAAAGGACCATTCTTGCGCACACATTTGTCCTAGAACTGCGACCCTAAGCTTCGAGGTACTGTCTGTCGGACACAGATACAAACAAAGTCGGTCCCACTTCACGAAGTTTAACATGCCTAGTTCTGACGTCTTAAGCTACCGACTACACCACACGCATCCTCTCAATCTACCTCTAAAGCAACTTCGGAAACATCAACAGCCACATTTTACATCGCAGCAATAGACACACCCACCAACAGAAAAGCAACGCCAGAAACTCATCACGTCGCTGTCACTAATTTATTACGGTTTTATTTTATGAACCAAATAAACGTATGTCGCGAGTAATTTGAATTTTGCGCGAGATGGCCGAATTTTTTAATTGGTCGAAACTATTACTGCTTTAATTTTAAAGACGATTACTTAGCCACTTTAAAACTAGTCGATCAGGTTGACGCTTTAATTAAATTTATGAAAAATCGTTGATGATAGATAAATACGGAGGTGTTTTAACGACTTGGCCAATGTCCATATAATCTACTACGTTTGTTGGTTTGAGTCTACCGTAAACACCTTCCTCTTTCATTGTTTTGTGTAATTTCTAAAAACCACGTGGATTTTTTGTAGAGTTTTACCTGGGGGTGCTTTAATTTATGATACCAGAAAAAATCATCATACCTACTCTTTTATGGAATTTAACGTTCCGCACATCCAATAACAAGCAGATCTATTACAATTCACCTGTTTCCTGAACGAGAAAGAGAAGTTCTTATGTGGGCGATAATGAATTGAAAAGAATAGAAATACATGCGCGTGCGCAGAGTATTCGAGTCAGAAACCTGGACGTGTCTAAAGTGACGACTACTTAACAAATTTTACTTGGGCAACCACAATACAATACAAGCATTCGTAACCTCTTCTAGTACTAGTGTTCTGCATATTATTCGCCTTTGTACATTATTTGACTGGTAAGTACACTTCATCAGGTTGTTATTAAATAGTTACAATATTTGATTAATTTTGGGTAAACCTAATTTTGTTTAGGTAATGGAGTGGACTAGAGAGTTAACCCAGTTCAAAAATTTGTCGTGGGACTGTGTAGTCAACTTTTTTAATTAAAAAAATTTAACACCTACGCAGAAGTCAAAGGGCTACAAATTTTTTGCTGAGGGCTACATTAGTGACGTGAGAACTAGGGACCTAGAGATTGTAGCAAATTGCTTCCGAAGCCAACAAAAGAATAAGAAGCCCCATTTCCTGGAAATGATTTTCAATTCCTTCAGTTCTAGCGGGCCTTTAACACTAACAGAGGCCCAATGCTGGTGCCAAATAGGGTAAAAATATCAACAATTTTTAGTAAAGTATATAAAACGAATTATTTTTTTTTTAACAGGAGTTCCCAGTCGTGCCACCATTTGTTGGGGCTGGCTCATTACCTGCAGCATTGCGTAAATATGAAGCTGACAGAAGTGCCAGAGCGAAGCAGCCCCACTGATTTGCCCATGCAGTGGAACAAACCGAGAGGGACAAAAATTTCACCAGAAAAAGTGTCAACGGTTGTTTTTTAAAATCCTATTAAGACTAATAGGAAAAAGCCTCCCGTGAAATCTCTGTTCCCAAAATGTAATAGATTGATATGCAGCAGAGCAAGTGAATAAGCTATTAGGCAGTTAAAATCTGCCATAGAAAGTATTGACAAAAATATCATTTTTGCCAAGTATATATCTGCAAGTGTCAGTGACGCCACAGTTCCTAGACCAAGTGCTATGTATGTTGTCATTTATTACATTTTTCTATTCTTTTATAATTTATTTTAACAGAAGTATAACCGTACCCATGAGATCATTGCTTGTCAATCAACATTGTCAAAATGACAATGATTCTGATGTCACACCTAGAGGTAGCAGTGTTGAACTTCCTGCATGGAATGCCGAAACTACAAATATATTGTTGAGTGTACCACCAATATCTGCCTACTGCACTGTGGATAAAAATATTGATGTTGATCTAATGAAGGCAGTCACCATCGAAAAGGGGACCAGGGCCCAAAATAGAAGTGACAAATGGCTACAAGAAAGGATGCAAAGATTTACAAGCTCCAACTTCTATACTATTTGTAAAAGGAAAAAAGCCATAACTTCAAAGTTTTTTGAAAATTTACATAAAATGTATCCCATATAAAAATGTTCAGCATGGGATACAAATGGAGTCGAAGGCGCGACGCCTATATATGACCACTACAAGAAATACAGTTTTTGACTGCAGTCTGGTTGTAAATCCTTATACCCCCCATTTAGGTGCTAGTCCGGATGGAGTAGTTCTGTGTGCGTCAACAAATTCGCATGGACTTTTAGAAATAAAATGCCCCAATGCATTAAAATACACAAATTTAAAAGAAGCGGCACAATATTACGAATTTTGTTTACAGATCAATGAACTTGAGGAGTATTGCTTAAAGAAGAAAACGCGTATTACTACCAAGTTCAGGGGCAAATGCTTATAACGGGGTTACCATGGTGTGACTTTTGTATATTTAAAAAAAAGTGAAGAGTTTCATTTGCAACGAATTTTTTTTAGATAGCGCATTTTCTTATGAAATGTTGTTGGAACTAAATAAAAAATATTGTATATTTGCAAATATAATAAATTAAATACTTTTATGAGATTGTTTTATTAAGGTATTTTACATTATTCAAGTTATAATATATACTAATCCACACTACAATCATTAATTTCATCAGTTTTGCGACGAAGTGGTCTTCTCAAATTACATAGCATACAATAAACTACATATATTTCATTTATTGACCCCATTTGTGTAATGGGTATTTTGTTACGTAATATAGCAAAATTTTTTATCCTCCCGATGGCTCTCTCGACATGTATGCGCTCTTGTGAAATACTTCGACAATGATTTACTTCCTCAGGGGTAAATTGAACACCTGTGATTCGAAAAGTAATAATTTCAACAAAACCACTTTTCATGACCATCTTTTTGTCAGAGATAGATCCAGTAAACAACTGGGATGCAAACATGATAATACCATTTGGATCAGTGAGTAGCAATGCTTTTAATGTAGTATGATTCTTGTAAGATGAATAACATTGAGACTGTCGTAGAAGTGAAGATGGTTTCTGTATAAAGAATTTCGTGCAGTCTATGCTTCCAATAACATTATTATCGGTAGTTCTAAATTTAAGTGGTGTGTTCTCAAAAATAGTATCTCGATGTGGCCAATTGTTGAGTGTTCCAAATTTAACATACATGAGATGAACCCAACATAAGAATATTTTACTCACAGTGGATTTTCTTATGTCAAACAAATCTCCATGCATTTCCGCAATTTCACAAGAGTTAAAAAGAATTGATTTTCAAAAGAAACTTTTGATTTACGTATCTTATTCTTATTAATCTTATTTGTTGAATAAATGGGTAGATCTTCACTTTTTTCAGAAGGTAATAAAAATGTGAATAGTGTTGAAAACATGGGGTATGATATAAGCCCTGTATAATAAGAAATTTTCTCATCGTTGTATTTAAACTTTTCTACGCCAAAACTTTCTTAGGCACGTTTCTGCAAATACAATTGCTTAGCTTCAATGTAAGAGAATTAATTTGACGCTCTAAACATTTAATTCTTTCATCTTTTTCAGTTCCTAAAAAGTCAACTTTCATGAAATGTTATTTGAAAATTTATGTTAGGCAAATACCTGATTTATTTATATTCTCTTGAAACGATGTTTCCGAGATGTCTTTCATTGATTCTTGTTCAAATGATTGATTAGAATGTGACGTATTAACAGAATGATCACTATTATCATTAAATAATGTGCCTAACTCCCCTGAACAATCCAAATTTGATTCATTTAGGACAGCACCTAAAAAATACTTTCATCGATGAAATTATGCAAATTTAATTTATAGCTATATTACCTGATACGTTGATCCTAAACTGCACGGGGCAATCCAAACTTGATAATGATTTAATTACTGCAGCATCAGACAAAAGAACCGTCTCCTTTGAAGCTGATGGTAGACAATTTTCTTTATTTTTTCAACATTCCTGCCATATAGAAATCTGATTGTCCAAAGTGGTCCTCACAAACCTATGTATGTATATTATTAAATGAACAAAAATCTAAAACACTTATCACTCGAAAATTTACCCGCATTTTATTTATATCTCCTAGGAATTCGTCATCGTCATTATTTATGAACCTTACAGATTTCAACCAACTCTTGCATCGTTCTTTGTCTTTAGGGAATGTGTAAAACTTTTTAACCTTCCCCATTTTGATGAGTCGATTGCAACAATAAGGTACAGAGCAACCGTAGTCCATATTACCACAACATTACTAACTATTAAATATGTTACCAATGTGTATTCACAATAATAGATAAAATACGTAAATCACAACCTGTCACAATCTGAGGTTAGGTACCTATCTGTCAACATATTTGATTTTGACAGGTGAAACGATGGATGTATCTAAAGTTACGCCTGTGGTTACGCGTAAAAACCAGGATATTGTCGGGATATTGTGAGTGTGCGCAGGTATACGAATTTTCATTTAGGAAACAGGTGGATTGCACCATATTCTCAATTCACCTGGTTGCCATGACGGCTGGAACAAAAAATTGGGTGTCACAATTCATAGAGTAAGCTAGATGTTTGACTCGTTGTTGGTTAATACATGATCCAAAGCACTAACTTTCCTTTTCTATTCGTACTTCAAGGAACCTCAGATATCGATAGTTTGAAAAGTTAGGTAACCCTAGGATTCCTCTTAGGAGAGGTGTGCGAAGAGAAACGGAAGGCGGTAGGCTCCTTCGATGAAGTTATAAAGCTTAACCAACCCCTGTTAGACGTGGTATCCACCGGTTGCCTGCAGTTTTTCTAATGCGAAACTGTAGTGTGGCTTTTAATTGACAAGTAAGGTCTTAATCAGCCACTCAACCAATAGTTTTTATTGGAAATCTTGTAACACACATAAATGATTTGTGTAAATTTCAATTATAAGATGCACGGTACACCACCAGTGCGGAAGAAGGAAAATGTCCGCTGTTCGTCTAGGAATATTACTCAAATTTTATTTTCAGCTAATAGAAAATTAGCAAAATGCTTCGCCAAATACGACTTTGGTCGTAACATATTAATCTCGACACACGTTTTATGTTGCTCTCGACACACGTCTCATATTCCGAAAATAAAACCGTAACAATGCAATTAAATACAACTGCATTAAGATTTGTTCTTAACCTATCTTAGTATTTGGTGGTACATATATTATTACATTAATTTTATCAGTTATTAAGGGCGCGTTTACGTACAAATTTGATGACTCGAAACGCTTTTTGAATTTGCGGGATGTACTCACCCCTATAGAGTTAGGTAGGGATTAGTTTTTAAGATAATTTGTCGTATTGTATATTTGACAACCTAACTCCCGTGTGTGTGATTTAAATTCTGTATATAAACAGGGTGTTCCTTATTTTTAGTACTCCATTTAAGTCTTGACACCACGACTTAATACGTGGTGATTTAATTCTCCGATTTGGAGATTATCTGTGTATAGTGTGTATCCTATTTGTGTATTTATTGCAAACCGTTCGTGTATGTGACGACTTAGCCAATCTCTCTATTTTGCTGTTATATAAAGAGCTACATACTTTGTGTCTTCTTGTTACAATAACTCTGCTGTCTCAACGGTTCGCTAGCCACAATTAGATTTTTCCTAAAATTTGTATATTATTTGTAAGTACTCAAATATTATAACAAATATGTCCTGTTTGTCGGTTTTATTATTCCTTACCCAACAGGTGGCGCCTTGATTGAACAGCAGTTTATTTTTTTTTTCTTCTGTTACAACTTTATAGAATTTTAGGGAATGTTAATTCTATATTTTGGCATGCAGAAGTGAATAACACAAGGTGAGGTAGAAGTTATTTGTTTGCACATGACACACTACGGTAATTATACTTGATATCTGATGTTTCCTACGTTTGCTGTATTATCATATTATAAAACTCTTATTTCTATTGAAAGTTGTGAAACATAGGAATTTAATCGTTTGCTAAATTATATGTTGGTAGTGAAATGTATGTCGCCACAAATTGATATTTTTGAAAATGAAATTTACGGTTATTTCCAGATATGTTGGGAACGGATCGAAATTTACAAATGCTGTTACATCTTAATTGACATAAAAATATGTACAAAATTGCCCATTTAATTGAAACTCTGTCTTTATTAATAACAAAAATACCCATACAGTACTACAGTTTGTATATTTGCGACCTCCAAATTGTATGTGGGTTTATCAATACAGTAATCTTTTGCAAAAGGCAAGCAAAATGTGATAATTAAATGTGTTGTCGAGTTTCTAAATAGACCTTTAAATAGAAATTTATGATACGAAACTTTACGAAAATAGCACATTGTAAAAAAGGAATCTTTTGATTTGTTACAATAAAAATTTACGTTTACTAGCTTTTACTTTTCTAACGTTATCATTTTCCTGCATACGTGTTACTTTGCTTATTACAGTCCTGCCTACTTTCACAGCGAGTTTAATAGAACAAGGTCAACGTCTAAATCAAATTGCGATAGTTTTACGTTCTTTTTCTTTATGTTTTACTAGCCACGAGGACAGACATCTTGGTAAAAAAAAGAATTGTGAAATGAAACTCTAAACACGAGTGATGAATTAAGTTGTTGTAACCACCCGCCTGTTGTGTGAATTAAAGTACACGGAATATATAATGAGAAATTAAGCGGCATGTTGTTAAAATGAACGTTTGCAAGTGAGCTTACTGACCTATATTTAACCACGTGGCGAATAGTTCGCGGCATTAGGTTTCTCTAGTTATTACAGTTTCTTTGTCCGGTCGTATTTTCTGGGATTACCTTGCTTGATGTCTGTTGGGATGTGATTACGTCCAGATTTTGTGGGTTGTTTTCTAGAACTGTTACTGCCTTATGCCGTTGTAATTAGAAGAATTAACCTTTTGACCCTTACTTGTACTCAGTTAGGAAGTGCCGGTTAGAATTCTGTCACGCAAGATAGCTAGGACCAGCGACGTTGAGGTGTTTCGTCTTAACACCGGAAAGGGCTTTCCTTCAATACTGTGTTGCGGATCTAATTTGCTACCAGCGCTTTGGTTTACAGCTATTTCAATTTTAGCGTGTGCATTTGAACAATCCAATTACCAGTACCAAACCGTTTCTTAATTATAACTTGGAACTATTAATGTCAAACGCTTCAAACAGACGGGTTAATAACTGACACACGTATGTGATCCTAGTTTAAATAACTTATTTCAAAGACAAATTACTTGTACTCGGCGGTTTCTTATCCTGTTTGATTGTATTGTTATCGAAGTTACCTTGACTACTTTGATAAATTACGTTATAAGTCAAGGTGGCGCTTATAAATAGTTTACTCATTCAAGCATCACTATTAAGACTCTATATCATATTGCAAATTCAATTAAAAAATGTATTATATGTATGTTTTTATTTTTCAATATTGAAAATATTATTAAAGTTCGTTAAAAAAACTTACAACATCTTACAACCAAATTCATTGATTTTGGAAATTACGCATCTGATATTAATCAAATAATTAAACAATTTCACAATCAGTATTTTACAAATAAATTGAACGCAAATGATAGACATTTACAATTCCAATTTGATTTAAAGAAATGGACGCATATATAACTTGCCAAATTGCTTTCTAGAGTACCCAGTAACAAATAAAATATGTACGCTCTAATAAGCTAACTAAACGGTTGATGAATAGACTAATAAAAGAGTAAACCAAGTGTAAATTAAAATTACCCCAAAAGTAGAAAAGAAACAAAATAAAAGATTCAATTACCCTCTATTTATTTTACCACCGAAATTACGAAATTTAGTACTTCTAGTCACATAAATTAAATCTAGAGTTTGAATAAACTTTATTTTTCAATAATCAAATAAAATAAAACAAAGATTAAAAACATCAGGTAATTATGTAATGAAACATAAAACTATAATTTGACAATTAAATTATGTAATAACTAAGAACTTAACATAATTTAACTTTTGTTTATTAAATACAGTAATGAACCAATTTACTAATTAAGTTTTATAAATTTACCTAAGCAGAGTACCAGAAATGCCTAGTAGAATAAAATACTGCTAATTTTTTTCTTTACGAAAGCGTATTTATAAGCAAACCGGACTAATTAAAACTTTCGATCAGCTTAAAGAAATTAAAGTTAAGTTAACGAAGGCAAGAAATTAAGTGATAAGGCAATTATATTCTCTTTTGTAATAGACATATATCCATATCACTAAAAAATAAATTACATCCTTAAAACAAGTAAAACGCGTTAGTACAGATAAATAAGAATATATGGTTGTATAATGGAGGTATATATCTAAAAACGTAAAAAAAAATGAAAAGATGGGTAAAAACTTATCCGTGTGAGAAATGAGCCAACAGGTATCTTTTAGTAGGCGGCAAATGAGAAAAAAAGCAAAATTCCACAAAGTACGATTAATGGTTTATTTTCCGCTTTTTTGAGCAATACCACAGTTTAAAAAGGCTCAACTGTGAGTTATTTCGGGGCTATTACGAAACCGCAGTCGTCAAATTATCGCTAATAAGAAATTTCTATTCATAGTAAGAGTAATAAAATCTTTTGCGGTTTTGTCTTAACCGGTAGCAGAGTTTCAACAAATGCTTTGTTTATATAATTTTTTTAAGGTGGGTCGCAATATATTACATCCTTAACGATTTATAGGAATAAAAAAGGGAGCTCTCTTTTGTAATTCAAATAGAAGTTTCCGATTTCCTCGTAAATTTTATATTTTTTAATCGTGTTGCTATTTCATTTGAATGAAATACATACAAGTGAATGTATAGCAATGTGAAATTTGATAAACTTACGGTTTTTATTATAAAACAAAATTAATTCAGAAAACAAGGTAGCAATTTGAGTGCCTGGTGAACATCAACATGGGAACACGGAACAATTTCAGGTTTATGAAGTAGTTGCTATTAATCGAGGAATGTTTATTCAACTTTGCGCATTATTCACGTTATATTTTATGTTGTCGTAAATAGATAATGGAATTCATCAAATATAGATGTTTTAAAAATGTTGTTTGTGTGTTTTCTTAGTGACCACGTACGTATTCTCCTAAAACTTGTGTAATTAGCTGCTTGATTTTGCATGACGCATCTATGGTGTTAGAAAAAAAAATATCCACAACTCCTATTCTTTAAATTTGCTCATGAGAAAGACGAAAATTCTCTTGAAAACATAAAAGTTGATATTTTTGTAAATTTCTCTTCTCCTATTATTTTTCTCACGACGTGGATAGAATAGCAGATAGGAAAATTTCAAGAATATTAACTTTTTAATTTTGTCTTTCTCATGGAAAAACAATTTTCCAAGATTCAAGGAGTAATTTATCCTTGTATGGTATTAAGTAACAAAATTTTATGCCTCAAGTATAAATCAAACCGGACATTTTAATTTTTTTTCGGAAATGTGATGTCTACCGTTTTCTTGGATTCACAAGGTGCAATCTACAATGACTACCTGGAGAAGGGCAAACCAAAGCCAAATTATTGGGCCCATTTGACGACGAATTGCAAAAAAAAGCGGCCCTATTTGGCGAAGAAAAAAGCGCTCTTTCCCATGACAACGCACCGGCCTACACCTTCACTTTCGTCACGGTTAAATTGGGCTGCGAAGTGCTACCCCATCCACCGTATTCTCCAGATTGGTATTGTGTGACTCCTTTTTGTTTCAAAACTTAAAAGAAAAATTTGAGGTGGATTAGGAGGTTATCGCCGTCACGCAAACCTACTTTGCAGAACTCAAAAAAACGTATTCTTCAGACGAGTTAAAGAAGTTGGAGAATCTGTGGATCAAATGTATCAAGCTAAAAGAAGACTGCGTTAAGAATAAATCCCAATTTTCCAAAACTTTTGTTTTTGTAGCCCAAGTACTTATCTGACCACCCTCGTAACTATCCAGATCGTTATCTATACCCAAATAGATAACAATCTCGATAATTAGATGGGCGCTCCAATAAGATTTAGGTTACAAAAAAAAACCAAAATTTTGAAAAATTGATACAAAATTAAATATGAAAAGGTATCGAATAAAACAAATATTTAATTAAGAATCAAGAAACAATCTCAGCATTATAATCAAACATCAATCAAGATGGTAAAAGTGGACGTGAATATTTTTCCTTTTCCGTGTATTTCCGTAATGTGTATACAGAAACAAAAAATCAAAAAAATTAAGATAAAACAAAAACGGTAGTGTTATTGAAATATGCAGATAATATAGTAATTTTTGAACGGAAGGAAGGAGAGATGTAATAAAAGTTGTGAAAAAGTGTCTAAAGAAGAAAAATCTAGTTGCAAATGTAGGAAAAACAAAAATTCTACAGTTTAGAAAGAGAAGAGAGAGGGAAATAAATAAACAGGTACTGAGGAGAGGAAGATAATAGAGAAAGTAAATAAATTGAAGTGTCTCGGATACATTATAAAGAAATGGTAATAAAGATACAGATCACATACAAGAACCAGAACACAGGAAATTGTAAAAATAATATTTGGAAAATGCATAGTTAAGAGATTGTAACTGTTTAAAAAATAAGTTAAAGCAATAGAGCAGGGATCAAAAAGTCAAATACGAGAAAGAAGACAGAAATGCATCTGAAGGTTTAAAGATAAAAGAAAAGATAGTAATAAAAGACAAAGAAAACCAAATGCAGAAAGGAGCTAAAACTACACAGGCAAAGTCTATCAGTACAAAGGTTTAATAGTGGACAAAATGTGAGGTACTTAATAGAGAGGAAAACCATGGAAAAGAAACACGTTGAAATTCACATTTGGACATACCCTACGTATGGACTATAATGTCGCCAATACTTTGAGATCAAATATTTTTGATAAAAAAATATTAACATTTTTATTATAGATATATATGTTGTTTATAATTATAAAAACTATTTACTGCTAAATTTGCCTAAAAGTTGATCCACGCCAACACGTTTAAATTCATCCTCAAACATTCTCTCAGTATGTCGCGCATAGCAATAACTTTGGATTCAAATATTTTTTAATTTAAAAATATTTTCATCTTTATTCTTTGATATGTTATTTATAACTATCAAACGTTTTCTCTGGTTTCCAGGGTTACTACGGCGAGCAGGTCGTAGTCCGAATTTAAATACGTAATTAACAATTAAGCATATATTTACAAATCCATTACATAGATCAAATTCATACAATCAAACTTAACTTCAGAAGTTTAGGAAAAATTTCTTGGGCGCCACAATTTTTTTTTTTAAATTAAAACAACCTTTAAGGGTGGATAAAAATTTGAAACTACCAAATAAACCCAACAAACGACTTATTCTATAAGAACATGTTGCCAAAAAAGGACATTCTAAATTAAATAAATTACTTAAATTTAAGACACCGAAGTTCAAAAAAAACAATTATCAATAATTATCAGAGACATTTATTCTCTATAACGCCACAAATCAAAAAGTATGTACATATACAGGTTTGTAAACAAAAACAAACAAAAAAGTGCTTATGTGGAACAAGCATTGGTGTCCGTTGCAAATTCTTTCTGCCATCCAAAATTGCGATAATTTTCTATTGATAGAGACGCATGCATCCAAATCAAACAATTGGACTGACCATGATATTCTCTTTTTTTTTGACGAAAGGTAAACGGCAATGCCACCAGTTTGCGTATTTTTTCACCCTTTAGGTGGTTATCTTGAAGTAAGTTTCTTAATTTGGTTTTCGTAGAGCTTTCCATAATATTCATATGTGGTGGTGATACAGATGTAGATAGAGATGTCGAAACTATCCCAGAAGTTGGTGCTGTCTCTACATTAGAATCAAACAACCTCGTCAGGTGGTTTCACAGGTTCCGTCAGTTCAATAGAAGCTCCTGTTTTCCCTTTTAGTAGTATACGAGGTGATTTAGGTCTCTGTTAATGAATACAAATTTATTACTGATTATTTTGCATATGGCACCTATTTGCCTGACGCTACGCAAACAGTATTTGTAATTTTATTGGATAAATGTTATAAAATATTGTATTACTTATAAAAAAAATAATCTAAGAAAAATGCCAACAGTTAATTGTAACGACATGTGTGCGTTTAACGTGCATATCGCTATCTAAGCAACAGCTTTAATGCTTGAAACGCACGAGTGTCAATAAAGCCAAGTGTCAATGCTTTTACACGAGATGTCGTACGACACACATTTTATTATGTTCATTGCTCTACGAGAGTTTAAAAGACCAACCGCCGTCTTGTACAGTTGTATACCGCACTTAAGTATACACCTCTGATGAGCTCATAATAAGAGCGAAATGCGGCATCAGGTGTTCTTTCGTTGCGTGTTATGCTTCTGTACAAGTTTTTTGCTTGGCTTTATCGACACTCGTGCGTTTCAAGCATTAAAGCTGTTGCTTAGATAGCGATATGCACGTTAAACGCACACATGTCGTTACAATTAACTGTTGGCATTTTTCTTAGTTTATACTAATCATACGTGTCAACGCTTTTACACGAGATGTCGTACGACACACATGTTACTTAAAAAAAATAATGTTTATTGTTCGTTGCAAATATGATGGCAAAGTTTTAAAAATTGATGAAACAATCTTGGGTTTTAAACAAAAAATATTATTTAGTGATCGGTTAAAACAATGTTTTTTCAAAATGTAATACAGCACTGCTATCAAAAGGGCTTCAATATTTTCTTCTAATGAGTAATCTATAAAGTTTTTTTTCAAGATTTTTGGAAATTTA
Source organism: Abscondita cerata (assembly GCA_030710515.1). NCBI lineage: Eukaryota > Metazoa > Arthropoda > Insecta > Coleoptera > Lampyridae > Abscondita > Abscondita cerata. The sequence continues at coordinate 102,612 of JALBCR010003407.1, read as the reverse complement.
TAATATAATTATATTTATTTTATTAATTAGATTATATTGTGTTATATTAAATATAATTATATATTATATAACATATTTATTATGGATATGTTGTTTATAATTATAAAACTATTTACTGCTGAAATTACCTAAAAATTAATAAATGCCAACACATTCAAATTCACCCTCTGTCGCGCTTAGCAATAACTTTGGATTCAAATATTTTTGTTTAAAAAAATATTAGCAGTTTTATTTTTTTATATGTTGTTTGTAATTATAAAAACTATTTATTATTAAATTTGCATAATAATGAATCCACGCGAAAACTATAAACTATACAAATTTATTACTGATTATTTTGCATATGGCACTTATTTGCCTGTTGCTACGCAACAAGTATTTGTAATTTTATTGAAAAATTCATAAATTATTCTATTTTTGTAAAAATAAATATTTCATTGCTTGTTGCAAATACGATGGCAAAGTTTTAAAAATTGATGGAACAGCATTGGGTTTTAAACAAATAATATTATTTAGTGATGAACCAAAGCAATTTTCCTCAAAATGTAATACAGCACTGCCCTCAGAAGGGCTCCAATCTTTCCCTCGTAATGCAGTAATCCATAAAGTTTTTTTTCTGAACTTTTTGGCAATTATCTATTACATGTACGTAGTTAAAAACGGTTTTACTTACAGATAAAAGATAATCCACTGTTTTTTCTCAGATTTTACTGCTGTTTACTTTTTTTACTTGAACAATTTGTACATTTATAGGAAGCACATCCAATCATTTTAATTGTACACTATCACACACTTTATAATGTAGTCACCAATTAAAATTTAAATTAATTTATAAACTACGTAATATTGTTTATATTAAAATTACAACAAAAATGTATTCTTTAAATAGTAAATCAGAACCTAAATGTTTCACCCCTAACCAAAAACTGTTTGTAAAAATTAAAAACAACATTATTTCAACAATTTATCAGAGCTCACTGTTGGTTTCTTACTACATTTTTATATTAATTCGTTACAGTTTAACAAAAAATGTTTTTCAAACTAGAAAATATTTTTATAAACGTGTATTCACATATAGCATATCGTCGTTGATACTGCAATAGGTCGTATGTCAAAAAAATTCCACATTGCGGTTATAGTGCCAAAGTAATCACCAAAAGCGGTTTCACGTATCTGCAAAAGATCCTTTGTAAACAACCAATAGGAAGTTGGGAAAGCGTGTCTATCAAATACAAGCAATGTCACAATATTAGTCAATTGGATATGTGAGTTAGTCGTATGTAATCCACGTGGAGGTTTTAGTGCAACATTAATTAACGTTAAAAATAGCGCATTTTAAAACTGTTCAGGTACGTTTTACGTTTATTTATGTAATTTTCTAAACCAAAGCAAATTTTTGTAAAAGTTCGCTTTCTAAAATTTTATCCATCGGTCGTATGTCCTGTCTGTATTAGTGACATACAACTTATTGCAATGTCACCGAATATTTTACTATTACTACTGTATTAAAATTTATTTGTAGACAATGGTTAGCAGGGGCAGACAGATGGTTGATATGGTTAGAGAAGCTCAAATAGCACTAATACCTAAGATTACAAAAGTACCCGACTGCCCGTCAAATAATAAAGAGTCTACTGTAATACAAACAAGCCAATTTCTTGACCCGGCACCTTCACATGTGCTGTTTATGTAAAACATTTTGGAATTGGAATGTCTGCTTGATAGACAATCTGATAAACGAATTCCATACAATAAATAGAGATTTTGACATGACAGAAGAAACACCCCTTGCAGAATTAGAGACTATATAAGCGATTCAATTGCTCCAAACCAACCGAAAATCAGAAAATCAGTAAACAAGAAGCAGCACTGTCACCCATCAGTCAAGAAGAACTTGAGATGAAATAACTGGAGAAAAGAGCCCTTTGCAAGTTCTGGATACGATTATGTATCCTCAGAAAAAGAACAGAACACAGACACCAAAGAAATAATATTGAACAACGGCCGAAAAAGTAAGACAAAACACAAAGAGCAAGATAATTTTTCTCAATGGGAAAGACAAAAGAATGCAAATAGTAGACTTCAGTGCAATGAGTAGATAGGGTTCAAAATTCAAATAAAACACTTCAGGCAAGTATAAACAAATCTGTAAGAGATATAAACAAAAACTAATGCTCTGCTGCAAAGGCCATTCTAATGCCGCTAGAAAAGTTTAAATTTTCCGTCATAACAGAAAGCGATCAAATATCCATATTTAATAGTTTTTGGAACCTTAGCTCATGAGAAGCAAAAAAAGTGTACGTTTTACATTAGTGTCACATTTTCAGCCAAAAAAACAGACGTAAAGCAATTCCACCAGAAGATTCTCGCAAAATAATGTCTTTAATAATATTCTCACAAATAACAATAAGAGAATAAGGAGACACGTTTGTAAAAACATGTTCCTTGGGACATTACCTATTGGAATAAAATGGATATTTGATGGGAGGACCATCGATAAAACTCCCACTGTTTCAGAACAGGAACACTTTTTAGAAACCGATTGTCAGAAAATTGTTCGTGAGTATCTAGAACATTTGCCAAAGGTAGAGTCACATTGCTGTAGATCATCAAGTTGAAAACTTTACATAGAATCAATATATATGCCGTATTTCGTAAAACCTGTGAACAAGAAAATAGAAGGGTATGTTCTTAGAGAACATTCATGAAAATTTTAGATTACACTCTTTATGAAGCACACTTTACTAAAAAAATCAAGCACGAGAAGAAAAGAATAAAGACGAAGAATCTGCAATCTCCTCTGGCGATGAAAACATCTGCGTTTATACCGTGGATTTATAGGCGGCTTTGTTGTGTCCACGTTTACAGTCATCATCAATTTACTTCAAAACTAAGTTAAAAGTTCACAACCTGACATTCTACAATTTGAATGATAAAGATGTATCTTGCTTTTTATGGCATGAAGACAATGGAAGTTTAGAAAAAAATATGGAACGACGTCTGTTGTTATCAAAATCAAAATAGTAAGTTATCAAATTATGTCCTTGAGTTTTTTATAGCGAAAAATATAACAATAGAACAAAAATATTTGGAAGTGGGTCATATCCAGATGGAGGTTGGCACCATTCATAGCACTATAGAAAGGAAGTTAAAACAATAACAGGACGTTTTTATTCCTGCTAACAATATACATATTATTAAATCAGCCAGAGGAAAGACATTTGTGCACTACAGTACTTGCCAGAAGGCATTATTTGGTACAAACTGAATTTCACAGATATATGAACTGATATACCCAAACATCCCTCACGGAAATCTTACCTTGCCGAATATCCACCGTTATATAATTTACCATGTGCCATTGAGTTGTCAAAATTTTTGCACCTGCAAGAACTCAAATTGTTAATACTTGCAGACTATCATCCTTTTTACAACACTTGAATCCATCCAAATTGTACTTCATTTGAAGAATGTGTATATTTGCGTTTAGCTTCAAACAAAAATAATCGATGTTAGTGATTACACTGATTACTTTGTTCAACCATGGTTGACTATAGTTTTTTGTTTTTCAAGAAATTTTAGTTGCTTTTTCTTTAGTTGCTAGGATAAGGGAACAAGCATACCCAGTACTGGGCCAGTGTTAAGTATACCGCGGCGTGCTGTTGCATTGGTAGGATAGGCAACGCACTTGAGGGAACGGTGTTACCTTGTTCGTGAGGCTCATAAAAGCCTGGGCTCGGCTAATAATAAATAAATATAATAACAAATCAAAATTTAATCATTATGTCCAAATAAACAATTAAACTAACATATAACGCTGGATTTATTAAACCACTAGTAACATACGTGTTTAGCCTGGAAAATAACGTGAATTTGAGTTATACTACAATTCTGATTCAATGTTTAATATGGTATGCTTCATTCAAATATCTCAATTCGAGATTGATGGGAGAATTTAAAAGAGGGTTCCTAAAAAGCACTAGAGAGAGACATAGATTTAACGTCTTGCTTTGATCATCTTGTATAAGCTTTGGGTGATGTTATGTCCTACACCGAGTGATTACTTATACATTGAGTTTGTGCTTATATCTTCACAGACCGGTAGTTGTTGATATTTTAAGGTAAGATTGTACACCATTCGTAATATAAAATTATCCCCAGAACTCTTCATCTTTATAGAGATTTATATAACCGCTATCACGAGGTGGTAAACAAAGTCTTTCCTCTGTGAACTTTACACTTTATGCAAACTTATTAATAATTACATTTCCATTCACATCTTTATGATGAAATTTAGCCTTATGATGGCTTCAGGATAAATCTCTTACTATAATTTTAATGAACTGACATATTAGCTTACGCAATTAAAGCAAAGTGTACATATTCACGGTTCAGTAGGCGATGTCTCGTGAGGCTAATTTCCAGTGCCGGCTTAAAAAAAACAGTGTTGGCGCATTAATGTATTTGCGATTAATTGAAAAATTAATTTAAATTTGAAACTCTCAAAAATTAGTTACTTAATTTTAATTATTACATTTATTATTAGATGTCTTTTATTTCTACTAACTTTAATTTAGTTCAAACGTCGTTCACAACTTTATCTCAAAGTGACTCTTTTACTTTCTTCTAGCCAAATAATTATTTATAAATTCATGTTGACTTCTCAATGGTCAAATAGAGAGATCTTTTAATTCGATGTTAAATCGTTCAGATCTTATTGGCGACTAACTATGGCATCTGTCTCTGTACTTGAATTAATTTAATACTTTGGTTCACTTTTAATTTAACTCAATAATAGTAGATTATTTCATTATTAGTAGAAGAAGGTCTTTTTGTGGTAAGCCCATAGGATTGACGGACGAAACCCCAGTCGAGCCTTTTGCGACGCTTTGTTTTGCTACATGCGTTGCGTTTTGTTTTGACAATGACAGTTGGGAATATCATGCACGTGAACATTGGCGACTTGCGTTAAACACCGTACGAGTAACCGTTTAGTAATATTGGTTGATAATTATTAATTATTAATAGTCACTATATGTACTTACTAATTTAATAAAAAAAATGTAAGTGTTATTCATTAAAACATGAAATGGCAAAATATCTTATGTCAGATGAAATTAGCCAATTTTAGAATTAATATGTCGTATGTAAACATAACTCAGGAATACAATAACTGTTCATAACCAACTGTTATTCACAATAAAAGTAACATAACACAGTCTGATTTCCATATTTTCTGTAATTATAACTCTTAAAATAACCAAAATATTCAATTTTTTTTTACTTCCTGAAAACTTACTGACATACGACCTACTGCAGTATCAACAACGAAATGCAAAAAAGTTTTCGTAGGTGTATAGTTGCCTATGTAACATATTGATATCACCATTTCCATGGTTTCCTCCCTTTTAATTCTTATTATTCTCTATGCCTCAAACACATAATTTGTAGCAAGCAGTAGTTGATCAATTATTGGATGAAGAAAGCGAAAATTAAACGCAGTTAAATAAAACATAATAAGTAACATTTACGAAAAAACATTCATTATATTAAGTTTAGTTCGATTTTCATTGTGAGCAATTCAGTGTAATTTAATTTATAACTAATCACGACGTAAAAGAACAAAATCCGAATGTCATCTGCAAAAAGCGTTTACAAATTAAAATTAGGATTTATTTGCAAATAAAAGAAAACATTAAATTAGAAAATGGAAAGAAGAACAGAATTGCTTTTTTAAATGCTTACATTGTTTTTTAAATAAAAACGTCCTCTGTAGAATAACCACAAACAAATAAAAGATAAACAAAGTAATATAAAACAAAACAAAAAATTGATTGATATTGTACAATAATTTAAAGAACCCATCGGCGGTTGTTTATCTTGTGCGGAAGAAAAAGAAACGTTGAAAACCCCAGATTCCGCATTATTGATTCTCACACAAAGCACTTATTTGTCTATGTGCTGTCGAAACTCGATGTATGCTCCTCGATGGATTTAGTACGTGAAGGGTTATCGCCGGTGAGAGGTGGGTCACAATGGGAATCATCCCTAGAATATCACCTGGCGTTGTTCCAGGAGATACTGTTCGTGTTAAAGCCGCACGATAAACTACTTGCCGCAAAACTGCAACTTTTGTCATTCTTAGTATAATCTGGATTGTGTGTTGGTTGTTTAACTTTGCAGTATATTAACTTAGAAATAAATTGTAAATCATATCAAGCTCACATTTAGAAGAAGCTTAATTAACGGTTTAATTGTTTTAATAGCTGCATCGTAAACGTGATTAGTTTTTGGATTTTTAACAAAAAAACTAATGTGCTGCAGTTTGTTATTAGCACTTACATCGTTACATTTTAAATTGGTTAAAAAGATAATAGATACTACCCATTACGTTCTCAGAAAAAACATGCTAAAACCGCCAATTTGTTTTATAAGCTTTGTACCGGAGATACCACACGAAATCTGCGGAGGAAACTTTAGTATTATCGACTTTCGCATACAATCTGTATAGGTATCCTTTCAGTTGCTGTTTCAGTTTCAAGTTAGAATTTAAACCAACTTGAATTAGTAAATTTGGTAGTTATATTCTGAGCTTAGGAAAAACCTTATAAAAAAATTCTACGTCTAGTAACTATTGAAATATGGGAACGGGGTTAAGCGTTTCTACAACTTTAAAAATTATTGCTTGCGAGCGCAACAGATTGTCTGTCATTTTAATCAAACCAGAAAAACAGTTTTATTTTGGTGACAATAACATAGTGAGAATTCATGTATACTCTGTACAATTGTAAATCCGTTGCACGTCATTCATTTTGATAACGTCATAATGAGGGGTTGTTGCCAGTTCATTTATGAATAACAAGGATAGAAAATACCCCTTGATAAAGAAAAATTTAACATAAAATATTTTTTTCTACAAGTCTCCATGAAAATACATCATTTTATATTTAGTAGGCAGTTTTCCAGCAAAAATCTGCTTTTATCGCCATTGAAAGAAAAAAAATTGTAATATTAACTTTCTGTTGTAGTAATAATAGCAACTCAATACATTTTCACAAATTACTCATCCAACATAAAACATTTTTGCCGCTTGCAATTACTAAAGTTAAGGTAACAAAATATATCTATATATATACAGGGTGATTCAGCTAACCCGTTCATTAGAAGTTTATGGACTTCCCGTTGAAATATTTGTTTAAAAATTTGGAATAGGGGATTGCTCGAAAAGTTCTATTCAATTAAAATATTTCAGCTCTTCTACAGCAAGTTCTTTCAATAATTTTGTAACATTCTCCATGAATAAAAAATAAATTTAGTATGTCTTCGTTCGAATATTCTTGGAGGATTTCCATATCGTGTATAATGTGTCACGTCGACGTTTACAAGTTTGATAAATAAGGCACATTGTTTTAATTTCCACAGGCCACTAGTCAGAAATTATTTGATAAAATAGAAAAATATTGTGTGTCGAATGTAAGTACATCGATAGCAGGAAAATGGTAACAGATAGGTATAGGGACCCCTTATAAAGATTGAAAGACCACTTAATTCTCCATCGTATAAAGCAACAAGATACAAAGTGTTCTGTTTAAAAAAATTGACTTTTAGGCAGTTGAAGTTAGTCAGATTTAGCCAAACAATTTGAACACTCTGTAAATAATGGGATATCAAATTATAAATCATTTAAAAACTTAACAGTCCTCCTAAATATAGCCCAAATTTTGTTACTATAACTTTCTTTTTCAATCATTGACAAGCGTTTGAAACAATACTACAAAACCAATTTTTCTCAAAAAAATGAGAATATCTCAAAAACTATTGATTTTTCATATAGGTTGTGCTACATGAAAGTAACTCAGATTTTAGCGTAGAATCCAAATATAAGAAAAACATATATCATTCCATTTAAAATAAGAAAGTATAGAAGAGCTGAAGTATTTTAATTAAATAGAACTTTTTGAGCAATCCCCTATTTCAAATTTTTAAACAAATATTTCAACGGAAAGTCCATAAACTTCTAATGAACGGGTTAGCTGAATCACCCGGTATAGTCAAAAAACCCTTTTACCATTTTTTGGTGTTGGGTATACATTAACTTCTTTCAAAATTTTTACATACATAACTAAATATTATAATTTCTACTTATATAAATTTAATATTTACTAAATATACACCTAAAACTCTAACTCATATACAAATCTACACCATTCTTTTTTGTTAAGTGCTATGTTTTTTGCTTGTTGTTCCGTTTTGCCTTTTCTCGCTAGTATCTTTTTATTTTTCCTCACCATGTTTTTTGCGGTCTGCCCCTCTTTCTCTTCCCTACTATATTTGCTTCCGATATCTTCTTCACTCTCCGTTCTTCTTTTTATTCTTTGAATATGTCCCCACCAACTCAACTGTCTTCTTTCAATAAACTCTATCAGCGGTGTAATTTCTAATTTCTCTCTGATGTTGATGTTTTTTATTCGATCTCTTATAGTGACTCTTTTAACTTTTCTGAGATATTTTCTTTCCATTGCTTGTAATTTGCTAATTAATCTGTTGTTTAGTATCCATGATTCAGATCCATATGTTATTATTGGTCTGTATATCACCTTATACACCGTTAATTTGGTTTTTTTGGACACCTCTTTTCTACTAAGGAAGTTTTTGTTTAAGGAGTAGTTCAGTTTATTTGCCTTTTTGATCCTTTCTGCAATTTCTGATTCATGGTTGGCTTTTTCAGTCAGTATAACTCCCAAATAATTAAAGTTTACAGTTTGCTTAATTGTCTGGTTATTTAGCCTTACATACCTACAGTATGTTGTTCTTTGCCTGCTACTAATATTTTAGTTTTTTTGTATTTATTTTCATACCAAACTCCTCAAGTGTATTGTTCCATATTCCACTTTCTGAAATAAGCACTATATTGTCTGCAAATACACATTCCGAAATAAACACTGGTTAAAGATTTCTATGTCCGATGTACATTTTTTTCACTTCACTTTGAACTTTTCGGATTACATCATTCATAAAAATTACAAATAGAACCGGACTTGGTGATCCACCCTGCTTTAACCCATCTCTTGTTATAAATTCCTCCAATATGTCGTTGTTACTAACCACGTAGTTTCTTGTGTTTTCATAAATACTGTTAATTGCTTTACTCAGTTTTGGATTTATTTCCTTGTTGCGGAGGCTTTTCCATACATTTTTCCTTACGATTTTGTCAAAGACTTTTTCAACTGCTACAAAGGCTAAGTATGTATTTTTATTTTGTTGCTGCCTTTTGACTATACACTGCTTTATCACGAAGATGTGATCGTGGGTACTCCTTCTTTTACGAAATCCACTTTGTACTTCTGATAATCAGAGTTTGCACACGCTTAGTGGTCTTACTTCCAGTATTTGCTCGTATATTTTGAGTGGGATGCTCAAAAGTGTTATACCTCAGTAGTTCTCGCATTTTTCTTTGTTGCCCTTTTTGTATATAGGTATTATTTGTCCTACTTCCCAATTTTGCTCTTTTCATACTTTGAAATAGATATCAAGCACTGCTTCTTTTCCTTCTTCTCCTAACGTTTTGATCATCTCTATTGAGATTTTATTATGCCCTGGTGTTTTTCGTTTTTACATTTCTTTAGTGCAAATTCTAATTCTTCTCTGTTTATAATGTCTTCAATTTCTTCCTTTTCTTGTATTGGTTTTGTATTGTATGTACTTTGATTCTTCTCTTTACTATTTCCCGTCTCAGTTCTTCAAAATATTCCTTCCATCTCTGCATCGTTTTTTTGGTATTTGATGTTAAATTTCCTTGTTTGGTTTTTACGCTTCTGTTTCTTGTTGTTTTTTTCTTTTCTTAAAGATTTTAGAACTTTATAAAATGGTTTTTGGTTTTGCTTGCTATCATTTTCCAATTTTTTCCTAAATTCTTGCCACGCTTTTTGTTTCGCTTGTTGTATTATGTACTTTGTCCTCTTTCTTTGTTCTTTATATTTGTTGTAGTTGTTTTCGGTTTTATTTATTAAATACTTCTTACAATTTTTTTTTCAAATTTGTTTGTTTCTTTAATTCTTTATTCCACTATCTTGTTTTTTTCTAATGTTTATTTACTTTAACGTTAACCCCTCACGTATCTCTAGCCGCTTCGAAGATAATCGACTTCCAGATTTTCCATAGTTGCTCTACTGTCATATGCCTTGCGTTTGCACTTTGTTTAATTATCTTCTTTCTTACCATTTCTTTATACATATCCGCGGTCTCTTGTTCGTAAAGTTTGTAGGCTTTTATTGTCTTCTGTTTTCTTACTTGTGTCTCTTTTTTCTCATTTACGTCTACTATGTTTATCCACTTGATTTTTGCTATTACCAGTAAAGATCTCTGGCCCTCTCATAACTATTACATCTTGGATCATATATTTATTATGTTTTTCTACCAATACATTATCTATAATGGACCTATCTTCGGTGTTTGGAGTTTGCCCCGTAAATTTTTGTGTATGTTTTTATGTTGGAAGAATGTGTTACTAACTACTAGATTGTGTACTGCACAGTAATCTATTAATCTGTCTCCGTTATTGTTCTTCTTGTTTTCTCCAAAGTTCCCTATAACGTGTTCTGTTCCCTCTTGTTGGATCCCTACTCTACCATTAACGTCACCCGCTACGATAAGTATACCTTTACTGTTTTCCCTAACTTTTGTCATATCATCCCAGAATGAATTTTTGGCTTTCTTGTTATCGTCATCAGTTGGACTATAAAAACTTATCACAGTTATTATGTTTTCATTCGATAATGCTAGCTCAATTAAAATTATTCTCTCCGACCATCTTTTCCATCTTGTAATATTGTAGACCATCTTATTATTTATAATGCATCCGATTCCTGCTGCGGCTCTCTTGTCTTTTTTAACACTACTACATATTAATAAATGACCTCTCTCAATTCTTCCCCTCATTATCCTTTTTCTTCATTTCCGGCAGCACTAACACGTAAAATTTGTTGTTTATGAACTCTTCAGTTACATCTTCTTCCTTCCGTTAACGCTTCTAACATTTCACGTTCCTATTTTCCATATTTTTGCTTTGTTTTGCTTTATCTTTTTAAGTTTAGGTTTTCTTCTATTTTCCTTTTTATAGTTTATATTTCGTATACCGAATGTCTTTGCCGTCTTCGTTTTCCCGACCGTCTCCGATTTGTCATACTTTGTAGCATTTGTCACTATCCGTTTTTTGATGGTATTTCTTCATTCATTCTCGGAATTACCCCCTTCACACCGTTATCCCATTTTCTCCGTTAATTATTATTTTTTTGTATCCTATTTGTACTCTTTTTCCTTTAGCTTGTTCTTGTCTGGCAATACTTCTAATTTCTCTTGGGATTTTCCTCTCTTCCCACGTTAGATTGCTATGTTTTTTGGTTTGTGTTTAGATGCCATTAATTTTTGTTTTTCTTTGAAGGTCCCTATTTCTACTCATAATGTTACTCTTATTGTCTTTGCTAACTATCGACACTTTAAAAAAATTTTTGGTCTTTATGAAAATACTTCATTTTATATTTAGTAGGCAGTTTTCCAGCGAAAATCTACATTTATCGCCATTGACAGCAAAAAAATCATAATATTAACTTTCTGTTGTAGTAATAATAGCAACTCAATACATTTTCACAAATTACTCATCCAATATAAAACATTTTTTGCCACTTGCAATTACTAATGTTAAGGTGCTGCAATGCATTCTATTAACTTTATTAATTTAACAATAAAATAAAATTATCATATACAATCGAATTTAAAAGTTAAACACAAAATTTTGCTGAAAATTAGTTTTTCACTCAGATATTAATGGTAATATTTCCTTTACGATTTAAAAGTTAAATTATAATTATTAAACTATAAGTATCACTGTCACTAACAGGTGCAATGTCACCACCATCAAACTTAATTTCTCGATCCCACCATTCTTTGATAATATTGTCGTTATGTCGAATAGTGTTGGACCAAACTTTGTATTGTTTTACCATCTCGTCCAATATGATTAAACATACAATAATATGGGGGTATTCTCAATACTTTATTTTTTTTTTTATTTATTTATTTTATTACAAAAACCAATGTTAACATAAAAAAAGAAAAACACATTTTTTTACACCATGTGCTAAATAAATTTTAGAATTTCGTAAAATTTGCTTGAAAGTAGGTAGACCCTAAAGAATTTTGTATAGGGGTATTAATAAGAAAACACACAAGATGTGACAAGCAAAAATTAAATATACTTACATATATTGTATATAAAAGTAATTATAATTATAATAAAACAATACCGTACTGTGTGGTTATTTTGCGCCATAAGGGGATACATTGCGCCATTTGTAAAAAAAGTACATAATGGTTATTTACATAGACACACTGTATTAACAAAACAAACGCGTCGCTGTATTAAAAGTTGCATATGCAGTGGTTGATTAGACCTTGAGTGGATCCGTTTAAGATGTCATAAAGTGTTGCAGTTTGGCAGTAAATAACTTAAGAAAAACGTTTATCACATGTGCGTTGTAAAAATCTTGTCGAATCTTGTTCATTTTTGGAGATAAAACAGGTAAGTATTTATATACGGTGTCTTTGATGTATTATTTTGCAATTACCAAAAATATTTTGTTTTTAACATAAGCTGTAAACATTAAAAACTAAGAATTCTATAAACTGACAAAATTTTATAAATGTAGGGATACTTTGCTCCCCATGATTACTGGTGCAAAGTAACCCCTATATTTTTAGAAACATGTGTTGGATACCTTTCCCATTAGTGGCGTAAAGTATCTTGTTTATTTTTTACAGATTTTTTTTATTTCAGAAATGCCTAGACAACACAAAAAAAACGCTGGCGCGAGAAGATACGGCGATTATACTGAAGAAACACTTGAAGCATGTTTGGCTGAAATTAAAGCTGGAAACATTTCACACAGAAAAACCGAGGTTAAATACAAAATTCCACTTAATGTGGCAATGTTCAGGCAGTTAAAAATTGCATGGAGGCATGTGCTCTCCAAATGGAAAGACACTAATATACAAAAACAGCACTTTCCACCGCAATTAAACAAGATGCTACAAATTCTTGCGCCAAATGTGGCAGATAACTTAAAATCCAATAAATGTGGAAGAGCTTTTACCCTATTTCCAGAAACACTTGCGATCCAAATGAAATTTATTCGGTGTTTCTTCAAAATCTTGAAGCTAAAAGAGCTGATTCAACAAAAGTTGCCCAGACGCGAAGAAAAAAATTAAACATTTCTGCAGGGAATAGTGTCTGCAATGCAACGGAAAGTGATGAAGAAAGTACAAATTTGTCTGATAAATCCACAACACCATTAAAGACAAAAAAGAAAACTATTTCAGATATTTTTAGTGACCGTTGCTTTGATGATATTGATTTCGATGAGATGGTTAAAGAACATGAAAAAGAACAGGACTTTATTGATTATGTTGATAATAAAAAATCAGGGACAAAAGATTTCCAATTTTCAAATGTTGTAAGTGAAGTCCCTATCAAAGCTATGCAAAAATCTTTAAAAAGCATAGAAATTGCCCCAAAAACTGGACCAAATGACATACTCGGGGGATTAAGTTATAGTTAAAAATTAAATGAAAACTTTTTTTTTAAATAAAGGTATTACTATATAAATAAATATAAGAAGTCAATAGTGGGTGTGACCTCCATTATTATTCATACATTCTTAGAGGCGTCTGCTCATTGACGCTATCAAGGTATCAATATAATTAATATTAATCGTTTCCCATGCGGTATCAATGGCTGCAATTACTGCATTACCGTTTACTGGTATAAAATTTGGCCCTTGTTGTCTTCGGATAACAGCAAGTATTCGAGCCCAAACATTTTCGATAATGTTAAAATCTGGGCTTTTTGCTGGTCAGGGTAACAGCTCCAAGTTATTTGCTTGGTATCTTAATTATAATTATGTAATAAATTCTTGTCAAAAACTAAATATATACGTTGACAATAAGAATTGCCTTAGTTTTTATTTTCACTTTTTATATTAACTACAGAAAAAATGAAACGTCATAAAATATACATTTTGTAAGGACTAAATATTATGAATAGAGAGTTTAATGATTTTTTAAATAACTTACAATAATTAGTAGGTTAGATTTATTTAAAAATAAGTAATAATCAGTCAACCCAAATAACCATGTTTAGTTTTTGATTTAATTTAAAAGTTATTGCTTGTAGACGTTTTTAAATCAAAATTATTTCTAATTTTATTTTGTAAACATTTCCTAAACAAAATTTTGATTCGATAATTAATCGAGCTATGGTGTTTAATTAGCGATACCTTCAAATATATTCTTTAAAGAAAAAATTAAGTAAGCAACGTAAATTACCTATTTTCTAAAACGTGCTTAGTGTAATGATTTATTCTACAGTCCTTCTATAAGATAACCCCTGCTGAGACTACCTGCTGTTACAATTGTAAATGATACCCTTAAGCCCGCTTCACAATGTGCAAACTTTTGTTTACAGAAATTGTGGTGTCCAAGTTTTAAATTTCATGAGTGTACATACAATGAAACAATAACAAATGCACGTGTTAAGTGATAGTTTAAATTTAATGATTTAATGCAACATTGTGCAAAACTCCCAATTGTAAATATACTTTTTACCTGTAATCAGTTGCGGTTTTAGTGCGTTAGAATTTGATAAGCAACGTGTCTGTAATCTATATTCTAGATTGTATGTATTGATTTGTAAGTAAGCCGTAGCCAAGCCCAATTTTCTAAATTGCTTACATACAGTAGTCCAACAAAATTAACTGTCAATAGAAACTAACGGATTTTATTTTGTAATAGACATTAAATTAACTGTAAAGATCGTTCAATACATATTTCACTTTTACTTTAAACAACTAACATTTTGAAATGCTGCACTATGCTAAAAAATGTCACTATTTACAGTTACAAACTAATTAATGTGTCTGCTGTATATGAAAGTTTTATGCAATAATGAAAACATATTACTTTTTTAGTTAAAATGCTATTTTTGAAAGTTTTTTACAATACATACATATTTTACACTTTTTTATTAAATATTATAATTTATAAATGTGCGTATTTTGAATTGAGATGATTCTGTTTTGGTTTAAGCTTTTATAACATGACGAATTCTAAATTTGGAAATTGTGTCAGACAAACAATAATTATAAAGTTAATAAGGTTGAGCGCTCATGTTTGTTTTGTTAATCAAAGTTGCTTACAGTTGCTCTATTGGTAAGAGTAAAACAGAACAGAACTGCATTAAAAAGTTTAACACTAACTTTTTAATACAGTTCTGTTAAAATAACGTCAATTATTTCAGCTAATACTGAAACACCTGTCCTACGCGAATGATTCCCAAAAGTGGGAAACATGTGTTCGGTTTAAGTATTCAAAACCTACTGCTGTTTTTTGTCTCCTCCGTCTCTTGAATTTATTTTGCTTTTATAAATATAGTATTCATAATTTACAGTATATTAAAAACTCAACCATTACGAAAAAACTGAATTTTCATCATTTTTAATACATTCAAATTTTAAACAACAAACACCCGCTTTAACAGTTCTTTCTACAACTTCCTCCGTGATCAATGTACCTAAAACATAAAAGCGGCATAATAGATGGACTTTAATTCAATATTTAATTCCTTTACGGCAAATGTTATTTCCAATTGAAAAATTAAACGTTGTACTTAACCACTTTTATCTTATTTACGAAATGAGTTTTTTGGTTATTCTTACAGTATCTACTTTATTAGCAACCCATAAAAGACGGATCTTTTCATTACATTTTGTTGCCGTCAATTACAACTTTATCGTCGCTTTAAAGATATACTTTAGTATTAGAAGCATTTTACTTATAAATTAAATTTTCATTTTAATTTTAAAAGTCATTATCACTAATGTGATTTTAAAGAAATACAATTAGATTTTTTAATGGGCATTGAAAAGCCATTAGACATGTATAATATTATTAGGTGGAAATATAAATGCACCTTTGTCTGTTTTTTCTCAAATATTGTTTAAAGAATTAGTTCTATTTTTTATTGGTTTGTTACTTGTATGTATAATGTTGGCATAAAATTGGTAACATAAGTGGTTTGTAGAAGTAACCATTATTATTGACTCCCGTCTCCATTTTTTAACGTGATTTCTTCAGATCAAAACATTCAATACCCTTGTTCATTTTTAAGTTTGTTTATAAGAAAACTTAAGTACTGAGATAAAAAGGACAACAAACAAAAAAACTTTCTCTTTGATTTGGTCGGCATTCACTTTGATTGAATAGGTGTTTTGCGATGCCATCATATATTCATTATACTTGGCCAGAAAGTAAAAAAAGTCACTAATTAAGAACTATTTCAGAAACACAAATTAGAAAAACATAGAAATATTCTAAATTAAAATAAACACTATTAGTTAAAGAATGAAAATATAAATACATATGCTTACTAAAAATCTTTTTTGAGTCTTAAGTAAAGATATGAATTAGATACATGTAGAACTTTATCATCTCTACCAACATTTTTCTACTAAAGCATCAGGTACCAAATGAATGCTTTGCACCATAACATTTCCATTACTTTTATTTGCGTTTGTATATATTGCGGTGGGTTACCTACTTCGCATATAAAAAAATATGTTTTATCTATGAGTCATATTGTTTATTTAATTTGTAATCTTAGGTCTATGAGTCCGTTCCCAAATAAAAAATTTGTTATACATACGATATTTAATTAATTTTATACAAAAGGTTTCTTTTTACAAATTGATTTTATTGGTCATACGACGCATGCATAAAGAGTTCAATTTAAATATAACAAAAGAAATAAGTGGTTATAACCGACCTTGAATTAATGTGAAATTTAATACCTGCATGTCAATATTCATTGTCTTCTAATCGTTGGGTGCACCAATTAATTTTGTTGTACAGGTTCAGTACAATGCGTGTTCCTTCTTTGATTCGTCAAATACGAATCCTTTCTTTGCGTTGGGACTTGATTTACCTTTTTTTCACTTTCCTTACTTCAAATGTTAGTTTTTAAATGTGTTTTTTTCACTTCTACTTTCATATTAAAATTGTCTCGTTGCAATCTTTAACTTTGCAGCATTTAAACTGTTTTGTTATGTTTTTTATACACAGTTATTATTATCACGGGAACTAATTTTGATACACTTTTATAAGCGTTCATCATATTATCGCTACACAAAACTTATCTTTGTTTCTTTAATTAAATAGATATTAATTTTTTAAGTACAAATCAAATTCTTTGATTAATATTAATTAAATCTAATTTTACTTCTTATTTAAATGTAAACTTTCAATCTAAATTTTATTCTTTTATATCTTGTTTAAACATAATTTTTGTTTATTTATTCAAAAAATAACTCTTCTACTGCAATATGTATATAATTGAATCGGATTAATGTTGGTTGCATACACGTTAGAAATTCTTATCACAATAATAATTTGGAAATTTATTGATAAGAAGCATTTACTTACAAAAATTTGGTTTCCCAAATTGTGAAACGTGCAGATCCGCGACATGAAGCCCAAAAAGTTCACCGTTAGACTTTGGCTTATACAATATTGGTTGCAATATATTTTTTCAAATTTTACGTCAGCTTTTTGCAGACAGGTTTCTACGGTATGGTTTAGTTAGCAAAGCCAAAAAAGCTGACGTTTTTATCTAGACCCAAAAGTTCAGGCCTATACAATTCTCATTGCAATTGTATTGTCAGCTTTTTGTAAATTGCTTTTTCTAGATGAAATATTATTGAATTTTAAAAAGCTGACGTTTTGGTTGAAGCAGTAAAAAGTTACAAAGAAAATAGGTCCGGAAAATGTCATAATTTGATTTTTTTTTTATATTCTGCCCCTCAAGTCCCAATTCGATTTAAAAAAAGAGAAATTCTTGGGATTAATAGTACACAACGTAAACCAACGTCAAAATTAGAATAGATTTTCCGGAAAATCAAAAAATTGTTATTTTTTTCATTAATAACATAATAAATGCTTCTCTTGGATTTTCTCAACTCCAACTTAATGATAATGATTTTTAATAATAACACTATAATGAGGGTTATATAAATAAATATCTATTATTCGTCATATTTTTGATGCACATATTGGTTTTAAACAGTAATGTACAAACTAAATTAGTTCAAATGAAAAAAAAACAATTATGATGCAAAACACAAATTTTTTTCCGCGTACGTCTGCGTTGTTTATTTATTAGAGACAAGGTGTACACACAATAAATTCACAAATAAACCAAAGTCTATATACAGACAAGTTCAAACAAAAATTTATACTTACCTGTATGAGTTTACGCGCGCGACAATTTGAATTCATCAATTTGAATTGTATTAATAAGGATCTTATTTTTCCAATTTTATTAGTTTTGAAGATTGAAAAACTAAAATCTTTTGTTGCAAATATAAAGAAAATCCTCGCAAAATTTCAAGTTTAGGCTGCATTTTGCGTACATTCATTGTACATACCTTTATGTCCAACACCGTAGATTCACTCACTTTCTCTTCAAAACTCTCGGTTCTAATGAAACTGCGCGGATTCATGTTTAATATTACAATTTTTTAATTTTCCAGAAAATTTTCTAGAAACCACGTTCTCCAAAAATTTGCCAGCGTATGTAATAATGACTTAACAATTCTTTAATCCTGAGATTATTGTTTGCTAGTTGAGACTGTTACAATCAAATTTAATCAGATTTTCCAGACGATTTTCCGGTCAATCATCCCATAAACGTCTGCGCATCTAAACAGTTTACGTAAAATAAAAAAAAATGATATTTTACTCTTGAAAATTGTTGCTCACTGGTTGGAAAAATCAAAAATCGGATTTTTTGTGATACGGAAATTCTAAAGAATTTTCTTATCAATCGTCTTTCTGTGTAGAAAAGCAAACATAAAAAATTTTTTCCTTTTGAAAATTACTAAGAAAACTTGGAGTTGAGAAAATCCAAGAGTAGAATTTATTATATTATTAATGAAAAAAATTAATTTTCCAATTTTTCGGAAAATTAATTCTGAATTTGACGTTGGTTTCCGTTGTGTATCAATGATCCCAACAATTTATCTTTTTTTAATCGAATTGGGACTTGAGGGGCAGAATATTAAAAAAAGAATGGAATTATGACATTTTCCGGATTTATTTCCCTTTTAACTTTTCATCGGTTCAACCAAAACGTCAGCTTTTTGAAATTCGATGATATTTTATAGAGAAAAAACAATTGCCAATCAAAACGTCAGCTTTTTGGCTTTGGTAACTAAACCATACCTTAGAAATCTTTCTGCAAAAAAGATGACGTACAATTTAAAAAAATATATTGAATCCAATATTGTATGGACCCAAATCTAACGGTGAACTTTTTTGGGCCTCATGTCGCGGATCTGCACGTTTCATATAATTCTACACCTAAGATCTAAAAATCTGACATACAAGTTTCCCGACACATTATGTCATGGGCCCACAGACTATAAGGTCTTTAAACTTTGAGTTTTTAATAATAATAATAATAATAATAATAATTTATTTCCAACGGAACAAATTCCAATTACAGGAAATATATATACATAACAAAAAAGAAAACTTAAAGCTATTACAATATTTTAAATAGGTGCTTTAGATAAAATAAACTAAATGTAACAATAGGCAAATAAAATAAATCTAGTAAATAAATGTTAAATTCTATAAAAAATATATTTAACTTGGTTATTTGCCGTTCGGCAGCAGACATGAACAGGTGATCGGCATATGATATTCGTTACTGCAATTGGCAATCGAAAGCTGCAAACGTGGAACATTAAACTGTATTCTACATAGTATAAAATTACAATCGATCTTGTTGTTTAATAGATTATACAAAAATTTAATGACACGTTTATCTCTTCTAACCGACAACGCTGTCATACTATGCCTTTTCAACAGGTTAATTTCGCTCACACCATTAACGGGATATACACCATCAATCTTAAAAGATAGAAATTTGAGGAATCGGCGTTGAATTTTGTCGAGAACAGGTGCATGTGAATCATATATTGGACTCCACACAATAGATGCATATTTGATTCTGTTTAAAACAAATGCGTAAATCAACTGTTTAATCATAACTATATCTGTAAAGTTCTTACTAATTCGGATGACGATTTATAGGCATCATATTTGACATGATTCAAATGTTCCCTAAAGCTCAATTGCGCATCAAACGTTATACTATTAATATAATACTCAAATGTAAATGGCAAGAGAGTTCTAAAATATGAAATATGGTAACATTTGTTAATATTCAGTTTTAGGTAGAATTTTGAACACCAATCAACTATGTGGTATAGATCTTGTTGCAAGAGTATTGTATCTTTGATTGATTTGATTTCTCTAAATAATTTTATATCATCTGCATAAGCTAACACATTACATGTTACCGAGTCCAATAGATCATTAATGTACAGCACAAAAAGCAACGCTCTAAGATTAGAACCTTGAGGAACACCAACTGAGTTATTAATTTAGATAGAACGGAAACCACTGTATGAGACATATGATGTTCTGTTACTTAAATATAACGCGATTAATGAAAGGGAAGCCGGAGAAAAACCAAACTCTGATAATTTATCAATTAATATTTCATGTCTAACAGAATCGAACGCTTTTGTAAAATCCATATATATTACATCAACTTGACCACGCTTATCAAGGATCTCCGCTATGAACTGTAAAATACAAGCAAGATTAGTGAATCTACGAGAAATAAAACCATGTTGCGATGTTGATATGAAACTTTGGGTATTCCAATAAATAATAGTGTACAAATATGACTCACAGATTTTAGAAAAATTTGATGAAATTGAAATAGGCCTGTAGTTATTTATATCAGAATTGTCTCCTTTTTTTAAGATAGGAGAAATTCTGGCGCGTTTTCAAATTCAAAGCTGTAAATTTCTTATTTAAATTCTTCATTATGTTAATAACATCTTTTTCCGTCGACCTCATTATAAAATTGAGTTTTACGTACTCCCTGAATAATCATAAAGTAACACTTTTTTATCTGTAATACTTTTCGTCTGCAAACACTTTTCGTCCGCAAACATCTGTCAATGTCAATTATTATTTTATGTCAAATTAAATAAAGTCGAAGTAACCAGTATGAAAACCCATTTTTAAGAAAGGATGAATTTAGTGACTACATAGGATATTACAGTACTTTAGGTACATACTGAAACATTTTAGATACTGCAGAATATTGTTTGTTTACTTCCATTTATAACCTCAATTTCTCAATCCCACACAACTTTGAACAAAAACAATTTGTTGTTCAAATTACAAGTAAATGATTTTAAGTGCTTTGAAATGATATTAATAAATTGTTTATAGTTTCTACAATGTGCGAAGCATATAGAAGAGCCTGGTTGTAATCTCACAATACTCGATACATTGTTTTCAATATGTAACACTTTAACTTCTTTAAAGTTATTCATTTATAAGGTAAGACAGAATTCATACGACTTGAGATTGCTTTAGACAATTTTATTAGGTAACATTTTGATACAGAAGCGGAGTTCCGATACAAAATTTTCACGATCATAAAATACAAAAACTTACAGTAGAAGTGAGTTAATTATGGGTACCTTTCTATTACTGTATTTGATTAATGTAAATAAGTAATAATGCTAATGGAAAACACAAGAACAGTAATTACTTGTCAAAAATCATTTGAATATTGATTCTGTCGCAGGAAAAACAATAATAGAATCATATAAGCTATCAACATTACTGGGTTCAAGATTTATTCGTACACAAAAACAAGGTGAATTTCACAGTTTTCAATAAGCTGAAAGAAGATTATTACATTTTTTGAAACATTTTCGGAGTGAATCAAAAACTACGTTTGCATACTTTCTTACGGTCAGGCAATATTTTTATTGAATATAAAATGATTATAAGTCTGACCACGGTACAAACTCAGTCTTATAATTATTATATGTCCATTTAGTAAGAATCGACTTTAATGTGTTTAATAAGAGAAACTTCATTACATCTTTGATCATAAACAATGAAAGAAATGCATTAATTTTGAGGGTAGGCTTCCAACTATAACTACATTTTTAAATATACTTCAAAATAACACTACCTAAATGTAATTTTTATTATTTTAATAAATTATAAAAAGTACATGTTTTACCTATTACCTATCATAATCAAGTGCTCTTATAAAAATTATGTGATTGTTGTAAACAAATGCTTTATCGGTACAATATTCGAACGCGGAAAGCTTTTATTTCCTTTAATAAATTTTGACACAAATGTTACAATACTGAACGGTGAAGTGAACATTAGGTACAGTAAAACCAAAACAAACGTAAAATTTTTGTTTAAAATTACTAAACATTTTGTTTTCAGCAAACGGTAATCAATAGAAAATTAATTAATTTAAGGTCAACGGAAAAAATTAATATGTACCTCGGAAAAAAGTGCTTTTTAATAACCTCGCCTGTTTCTCAGTCTCGTACATAAAGTGCACTTTTTTGTCCTTGTTACATAAATAACTATTTCTGTAGCATAAGGAAAACGGAATGTTGGAACATTTTTGTGGTGTTTATAATTATTAAGATCATTAATAGTAATATGCTGAGCTACATCAGATGATCTTGAAAATAATTGTGCAAAAGCGTTAACAATTGATTCCGGTTCAGTAAACTCACACTGTCCATCAGTCATTTTATTTGGTAACCGAGGCCCACCTTTTTTTGTCGAATAAATTTCCAGATTTGAGAAGGGTCATTTTTTAGATAACCCTCAATAGAGCTTATGTAATTATTATAACAGACAGAAATTTGAGTTATAGTTAACAAGCGCAGATGTTTGTAAAGTTCATAATAATAAGGGCTATTAAGATTCAACCATTTTTTTCTTTAGTACGATTTAAGTTTGAGATTCGTTTTAACCTCCTTAGAGAACCATATGGGGTATTCAAACTTGCGATATATAGTTTTCGGGACATATTTGTCCAACATACCATACAATAGACGGTAAAATTCATCAACAGCTTCATTTATATTAGAATATGAATCTAGTTTAGACCAATCCTGCTCAAACAAAGATTTGTATAACAATTGATAATCTGCCTTATAAAAGTTATAAGACTTACAAAAATTCTTTGGAAAATAGGTACGTTTATCACAAACAAAATTAAATAAGTGAATGCATAATGCGGGATGATAAGCATCTTCATCTACCATTGGTACAGAAGAAGTAACTAATGATGTACAACACAAGATCTAACGACTTATTGTAACGATTTACAATATTATTAACTTGCGTAACATCAATGACGCTTGCAAAATTGTGCAACAGTTGTGCTTTACGCGTGCGTAATTCTTTAACTAAAGGAAAACTTGATTAATTAAAATCACCAATTATGATGCAAGCTTCATTGACTAAATATTGCTCTAATGCATCTAAAAATAACTCCAACTGATTAATTGAGGTATCGGGAGGAATGTAAATTACATACAATATTATAGAGATATGTACTATATGAAATTTGCACAAAATAAAATTAATTAACGGTATATGTTTAGCAATATCCTTAGTATCCAAGACCTTATATGAAATTTTCTTACTAATCACCACTAACACACCACCTCCTTTTTTACGATTTACTAAAGAGAACTGTCGATCACTTCGGAGTAACACATAATAATCTGGAAATAATTCATTATTGTCGATAGTATCATTTAGCCAAGTCTCAGTTATGGCTATAAAATCATAAGCTAGGTCAGAGGCATTAATTAAAAACTCATTTACTTTTGAACATAATCCACGAGCATTCTGGTAAAACACAGTGTCCATAAGCTTGTTAGAGTTTTGATTTGAGCTCGACAGACTGAGATCACTAATTAGTTTTTTGTTATCCCAGAAAATGAGTTTGAAACTCCAAAGATGCCAACTTTAACATTTTCTAATAAATATTTGTAATACGAACATAAATCTCTATCCCACGCTGCATGATTGGTATCACAATCTTTACTTTTCTTCCTTTTGAACAGATCACAATTAATACATTTATATGCCACTTTAGTTTTTACAGTCTTTAACTGAATGCCTTTCAGCACATAAGGGACAAATTGGGTTACCCTTAGAGGGACAGAAGTCTGGCGAATGGTTATAACCATTGCAGGTAAAGCACCTGCAAAGTTCTATAGCATCAAATATAGTGCATCCATCGAGGCCAACTAAGATGTGTCTTAAATCGAGGAGTTTCCTGTACAAAACTTTGTCTACAGAAATGGTTGCCTGATAAACATTATTATTCTTTTTCACAGGTTCTACGGTAATAACAT
Organism: Abscondita cerata; assembly: GCA_030710515.1. NCBI lineage: Eukaryota > Metazoa > Arthropoda > Insecta > Coleoptera > Lampyridae > Abscondita > Abscondita cerata. The sequence goes on along the minus strand of JALBCR010003407.1, from coordinate 78,223 downwards.
TACATTCTGAATTACTATGAGATAACTCAGGGTTCTGTAGTTTGAGATATTGTAATAATTCATCATTGCTGAGTTTTTCACATAACGCTACTATTCTCAGCTTAATAGGCATAAATTTGACAGGCCTACTTTTATAACTCTAAGAGAGTTTTTCTTCAACCTTCTTCATTAAATTACTGGATTGTTCTTTATTTGAGCAACTGAGGAGAATGCTACCATCCTTTAGCGGTTTGATGTTTTTTATGTTTATGTTTTCAGATATAGGGTTTATTTCTGTCAGAACATCCTTCTTAGTTTTATTAACACCTTGTTTAGGATCGACTGGTTGAATTATAATTTTTGATTGTGCTTGCGAAGCAGATGCAGCAACACTTGCATATGCATTACGATTTTGACATTCGGGTATATTGACACTTTCCGATATAGCTGTTACAACATTAGATGATAAGAAGTTTAAAGCTTCAGATTTAATTGACGATACTCCAACTTGAACAATAGAATTTACATTTTTCAAGATATTTTCCATCATATGAGACTTCAGTTCTGCAATTTTTATATCCATTTCTTTAACTATGTTATTCATAAATTTGTCAAAATACGACCGCATTCGATCTTCAGATACTACTGAACTAAGCGATGTTATACAAGTTTGACATCTCCAAATTACTCCATGACAATTTCTGATAATGTCTAAAATTTCTTTAGGCAACTCAGCACAATGTAAGTGAAATGTTTGTATACAAGGTCCACTGCAGGTAAGTCCCGGTAGTTTTGACCCGCAATGATTATCACATATTGCACAAATCGACACTTTAATTAAACAAAATACATTAATCCATTATACCCAGTTGCATTCAACAATTAACGATCAAGGTGAGAGCGATTACAGAGCGATATAATTTAATATTTCAAATACCTGATATCACCGGCACAAGGACGTCAACAAGTACACAGTATTTATCTTTATCGTTCAACACAAACGTTCAAAATAATAATTAATTGAAGCATAGATACAAGTTTAAATTTATGTAAACGAAAGTAAATAATGTCACTAATCAACCACAAAAATATCTTCGGAAGCTACAACTTTTAATCACTTAATTTACAGTTTATTCGAAGAGCTCAAAACAAACGCTTGCATGCGAATTGCACACACCGTAATTTGTTTTTTATAATAGGATACAACATCAACAATGTTAATAAATAATGTGTAAGTTATTTGTGAATAAATATTAATTTATAAATAATTTCATAACGTACTCCTTATTATTCAAGTAGTACTGCGTAAAGACTTAAACATATTAAATACTCTTAAGGAACCAAAAGTATGTATTTTTTCCTCCATAAACCCAATTTATGAGCAAAATCGCTGGTAATTTTATACAGTCGCACAAAAGAATAAATCGAAAGCTCGAAAAATAAATTGGTTTAACGAGCATTTTAGAGATATATTACTCTTGGAAAAGAATTTAGCTTTGTAATTAAAAACGTCTTAATGTGGATATAAAGCAAAAATACCTTTGTAATTATAGTTCAGTTCCACACACGTCGAATCTTAGGAGAAAAAAGTTTTATAATTAATCTTTACAGAAACGATAAACGATAAACTTACTCGTTCAAATATTACTAAATTTGATAAAGAATTTATCTGTGTTAACAACGTCTCTCAAGAAATATAATAAAATAAAAATCGATTTAAAATGTCTGTTGTATTTTCAATTGAGAAACGGGGTTCTTCAATTAATTTAAATTTATTTATGACATTTGTATTATTTGATTATTGGAAAAAAAAGATTTCCTCTATTAATAATTTTTTTTATGGATTTATCTCATCAACAAAATATGTATTGGAAATTATTGAGTTTGCTGTTATGATCATCCAATTTCGAAAGGTAATTTGTTCAATGTCAAGCACGGATAACCACTACCATGCTTGAGTAATAAATATCTCCAGGATATACTGTTGGTGTATTTAGTTGGATCTCGCGCCATTTATAATAAAAAAAAGTTTTAAAATACGTTGTGTAAATGAATGAGTACTTTAAATAAAGAGAGTCAGTTAAATTAATTTCAACTGCATCTCCAAATATAGATGCAAATAAAATTAATTTTTTTTTACACCGACACGTCTAGAAATTCACCGTTTAAATATAAGTGGTTTTTGATAACAAGGAAACATGAAGAAAAATTATTTTTGTCGAGTCCTGTTATAAAAGTTTTTTTAAATTTTTTACCTTATTAAATAATTCATCTACACAATATTTTCATCTATATAGTTCTTATATTTTAATTTTTTTAGGATTCACTTTCATTATACTCAACACGTTTTGGCACAGTTATGGACAATTTGGCGATCTTAGTATAGCGCGGTACAAACTAGTACAAAAACACATTTTTCTAATGTTTTGTACACTTTTATTGTGTACATCGGAATAATTTATTAATCACGCAATTATAGTTAAAGATTAAAACGCAACAGTACAAATAAACCAAAATTTTTTCAACGATGGATACTGTTACAAGTATATTGTGTCGATATTCAAATTAAATAGAATATTTAAGAACCTGTCCGAAGCTCTTTGCCGGTGAGTCGGTCGCAGGGAAGTGTTTCTAATGCAATTTCTAATGCGACACCGGACGCCTCCTAGATAGACCAAGTCAATCATCCTTAAGTCGTAAGTCTTAAGAAAAGTAAAACATACAAACTCGTAGAAGAAAGACTAGAAAATTTCATCTGATGAGAAGCAATATCACAATAGTAAAACATACAATAAAAATTAAAATCACAAGGCGCAATATAAGTACATGTTATCACAGTTAAATAGTTTGAACACAGTTCGGTCGTATTAAAACTTAAATTTATTATAAACGCCACAAATATCTCTCAGCGTATGACGCAAAAATTAAAAGATACTCGACATATGCTAAAATTGTTAAAAAATTAGTAAATATTTAACACAATCTTAACGGTCTGAACTAATTTATCATGCATAAATTCAACTCTTTTAAAAGAAAACTTGAGAGTAAATAAACCTACGATTCGACGAATGTAAGGTTTTTCAGTTCACAAACTGTACCCGAATGTTTATTTAAAAAGCAAAAGAATTAAATCGTTTTGTACGGGCATTACACTCGTATTCAAAATAGTATAATAAATCATAATTATTTAGTTTTATTACAACTACATTAGATATAAGAAAATTTTAAACAGAAATTATCATTTAAAAACGAAAACTACATTTTAGATATTATATTACCGTTAAAAATATTCTTTATTGTGCAGTTATGGAATCTCACACTACTACCAGAGATTTGTATTGCCACTGTTAAAATATTTTTATTTACGATGCAAGCCATGGATATTATTTTTCATAGATTGGTAATTTCAATAACCTCTACCAGTTTCTTACTTCTTTTACCGGTAGATGAATATCACTAACATATGGCCTCAGAAACATTTCTGTTTTTCCAACTACCTAACTTCTTCAGGCTGGTAATGTCCCCACTTCCATCACAGTTGTGTAGCTGATGATCTGCGTAGACAGTGTAGTATGCATCATTTAGTCTGAGAGGTATGGGGCAATATTTCTAAGTATCATCCCGATAGTATTTTTTTCATCAAAGTTGTTTCGTACAACGATCAGTGAAAAATCTATCATGATTAACAAATTCCCATCTTGAAACTGTGTATTTACGGTAGCAGTTCATTTCACCAAATTTCTCCTTTTCTAATAGGTTTATATTATTACAGTTTGTTGGTATTATAGCATTAAATTAAATTAGTTCTGCTAGTCGGCGAGGAATCGTGGGTGTATTCGATAGTTATTAATTCAAAAACTTTGACACTGCAAAAGAAGTAATAAAAGGGCGTCAACTAACAGAACGCGTAGTAAATACTCTAGAACAACTAGGAACTCAAGAAACATTAATAGGCACAAAACACATATAATATACACAACAATTGCGTGTAGAAAGCTACACAATACAAGCTGTTTTAGTAAAAATTAAATAGAACCGTTAAATTAAATAACAACCGTTTTGCACGATACGCCACTGGTTGAACGTAATTGCTGGATAATTTAGTAATCAGTGGACATAATCAGATAATTAAATTTTAAAGAACTTACACACTCACATTGAGTAACGGTACTCAAAGATCAATCTAACAGAAACCTAAGGGCGCAATTACATTATACTAATATTCGAAAGATCTTTGAAATCACATTGATCAAACACAAAGCCCGATAATTATGTAAGTAAATTTACGAAACAATACAGATACATCCCAGTTTTAAATACAATTATAACATAAATCATGCACAATTTTAACTTATCCGACTATCGATGATTATGACAAAAAGTAAGTCGATTGGTATTCCAAAACGTATGAGTAGTAACACAGGCAGGTAAAAGAGAAAAATAGGAACAAGATGTAATCTAGTGGATAGATAGATATGTCTTGGTAATAACATCTAGGTTACCGGTTTATCTTTGACGAATACCTTAAATAGACAAGTAGTAGCCAATTTAAAAAGTCAATTGCAACGGCTTTCCAAAGTAATGTTGATATAGTTTCCCAGTTAAGCAACCATAATTAGATAAATTGCCTCGTATTTATTCAATCCAAAAAACCATCCCGGGAGTAGTTCCGAAACGTGAGTAAGATGGCGATAGAAACCTAAAGTTTACAATGGTTATAATACGTCAAGAAATCCTACCTTCGACGTAGAAGATGCCGTTTAATAAATCCTCAGAAAATCTTAAGAACTTGGGGTGACGTTAATTTCCATTACAAATTAATTAGTAATGGTACTTCAACAGATCTCCCCATTTAGAAATAGAAGATTACCACAACTTTCAACGTCAACGGCACAATTAGAATAGAAAAAAAAACGTTTATACTACAATGCTCTGGCAGCAAACAATGTCGGTGGCGTAGTCGTAAAACTCGTTTCAAGTCTCTGAATGATTTGGGTCTCAGTCAGAGACTTAAAACAAGTTCTGGAGCAGCAAACAAATCGTTTAAAAAAAGAGGAAAAACTTCCACCAAACCACAGCTCAATAGCTTAGAAAGTCATAGTATAAATATGAACACCGGCCATAAAAATCAAGTTTCATAGTTCTTTGGTTCTAGGACGTTAACAATGACGACAGAACTATAATTCTTGATGTTAGTTACTTTTACTATGTAATTTCACCTTTTCTGCATGCACCTAATACTCAAAATACTAACCCCCTCTTTTTAAGCACAATTTAATCAGAAAGGATGGATTTTAACCTCAAAACTTTGCTGAATAAACATATTTTTCAAGTTGTAAAAATGCACGTTGCTTGAATACTATACAAATTGATCAGTATAATCCATTGTCACATCCTCACATAGCACGCTTACAAGATCATTTTCTAGCCGTAAATTTATCTAATGCGGGTTTTTTAATTTTTTTGACACAGAACACAAATAGTTATTAATCGCTTTAAATTTTTACTCTCTTTATTTTTTCAAAAATAAACAAATACGTAGGACAAAAACCGTTTACGTACCATGTACTGTTAAAAGCCAAAGTGACCTCGGGAGCGTTAAGGCTCTCTTCCGTTGGGTTTCAAACAACCACCTTATTATTATGACTCCCGTAACAGCCTTAAATATCTAAATAACTATAAAGTATGTTTAACGACCTATTTTTTGAATCACTTACTTTGAATGTTCATGTTATTATTTAATTTCGCTACGTGTTAAGCGTTAACACAAACGGGTGGCATGGCACGAAATTCTCACTTTTGGTTTAATTAATTTGATGTTGGTCTGAGCTTACGCTTAGTTTATAAATAATGGCATAGGTCTTCTTTTGGAAATCTTAAAACTTTTGTCTAAAATTATAATTTTTTGGCTTAAGAGAAAATCGGTGTGGTTGTTTTTTGTTAATTATTTTTAGTAAGTCAGTCTAGTTCATGGTACCAGTTAAATTGTATATAATTTTTTGTTAAAAAAGCTATACCCTGATGATAAATCGTTTTCGAAATTAAATGCCACTAAAATTATCATGATTATCGACTGCGGGAACGAAATAAATCCTTTGTATTAAATTGATATCGGATTAGTATAATTTTGACATTAAAAGACGATTTGTGAATAGTGTTGATCTACTGCTACCAATTCAAAAGTAAGACATAATTTTTCATTGCATAGAAGAATATTAAAAAATTTTGGCACGAAGTTCCATTTTCGTTCAAGTGGAACATTTTCTCTCTTGATTTTGGTAAGGTTCCGACTATTGTGAACTCTCAAACCAATTCATCCTTGAGAAGTCTTTCTTAAAATTCATTACCAAATTAATTCTTTCTCGAGATCCGTTGCTAGGTTGTAACTTTTGTTTTCTATTTTATTAACCTTTTCTATGACATTAAATTTAACAAGTGTTACGCCATCTAATGTTAATATTAATAATTCGTTGTCAAAACTAAATAATAATTTTCGTTCATTCAAAACATAAATATTTATATTTATCTTATGCCGTAAAATGCGATACGTAGACATTTTTTGTCTGCGGTTAATCTTCTTATATCTGAAGGACCAATAACTATTTTTGATAAGGATATTTTGATTAATGGTGTTTATTTTAATTTGAGGTCTTCTTTATTTATCTTAGCTTCCTTTTTCTTTACGAATATTTCGTTAACAGTTTCTACCTATTGGTTATTTTATGCAAGTTTTTTAGAACCACATTTGATTTAAGAATCAATCAAAGAACGGTTTCTCTGTTACTTAAAAGTGATGGAATTTGAGGTACTACTTGTGAATTAGATAGCACGCATACAAGGACCGCGTCCTAAAACTGTCATTTTCTCACTGGTATTATCTATTTTCTTTTCTTACTTAATGCCTTTTATATTAAACAACCAAACCTTCATTGTAAATGAATTAACTAATTTTAAATAATTTAAAAGTAAACATGACTGCGCGTACTTTATTCATTTAATTAAATTTATGTATCCCAGTGTAAGTTTGAATTTAAATTTAACTACTCAATGTTATAATATCTTGTTAATTTTATACTCATAGCTGCGACACGTATCCCCATATTTAAATTTTTTTTAGATTTTGTGATTTACATATTAAACTAATTTGTTTTTAATTTTAAATATTTGTTGTGCAATAAATATGCTTTCTCAATGATTTTGAAATATTATGTTATTGAGGACCATTCTCACATTAAAAGAAAATTTAAGTTTAAGTGTAATGGCATTCCATTAATAACATCAATTCAGGGTAAATGTCGACCAAATCAAAAAAAAAAAATGCAACCTTACCTTGGTACGTTTCAATATACCGTGTGTCCCAGGAAATCTGAAGCATTGAGTTTAACATGGGGAATTTGAAAAGTCCGATTTATATGTCCCCTAAGTGTTTTTAGGATATTTCCAGTATCAGAACACATTACATTGTGTACCAGAAAACGTTTTTTGTAAAAAATTTTAAAATATAACAAAACATTTCAAAAAATGTATCGCGTGGTAAAAAGCTTTAGTTTAATGAACAAGTAAGAGATGCGTCCTTCATGTTCGGCGTGGTTTAGTTGTCTAAACGCATTACCACTGATTTATCGCCGATTCTTACGAAGGTTCAAATCCCCAGACTAATTCTTTTATTTTAAGTTGTATTATTATTTTAAATGAACAGCGTTTAATTTCTATCAATAAAGAGATGTTATTAAAAGTTTAAATTTTTACTTGAATTGGCAACAAATTTACTAAAATATTATTCAAATTATTAAACATAACGCGTGATTCAAAAATTTTTTCATCAAACGTCGCCAATGACGACAAAGCACGATATAACAGGTGTATTTTAGTTCAGCTTGTACATTTGTCAATTCTGACAGATTTAATTTCAATTTTTTTTAATTAATAATTCAGATGACTTCAATAGTTCAATAGTACTTTGGTAGGTCCAACACATCCAGTTTTATGTATTTAGAATAGACGTACGTGAATTTTTTCATAGTCCACTTTAATGAAAAAATGTTTGAATCACGCGTTACCATATGTAGGTATTATTACCTACTTAACGATATTAAAACAATTTCAGCACGTTCTAATTTGTAACAATAAATGAATTTTATAATAAATAAATGTTTATGGTGATCCAGAAAAGAACCGATTGGGATAGTGTCCTTAAATGAATGTTCGAAATGCTGTCCGTTTTGTACTAGACAGTAGCATAGCATTATTGTAAAACTGCATACGAACGTTTGCTTGTAATTGTTTTGTAAGTGGATACAAAAAATTAGAAATTACGTTTACGTGATTAATGAAGCACTTGAACAATAAAACAAAACGTAAGGCGGCTGCTACAAGCGTCGAAAAACAATGGTACATCAGAATACATTTTGTACTTTGTGTCAAGATTTCCTTGTTCGTTTCTTAAACAATTGTTTGAGTTTTGCGATTAGTTTGTTATATATTTGTATAAATAATGGAGAATTTAACATTGGAGCAGCGAATATTCGTTATTCGTTTGCATTTTAGTGGAAGTAGTTGCCGTGAAATACAACAGAATTTTCTAGAAATGCTTGAAGAAGTACCGAGTTATTCGACGTTTCAAAGAATTATAGATAAGTTTATAACAACTGGGTCTGTTAGAATACGTAGTGATGATATTCCCAAACCACCGCGGGAGTTGGAATTAAGAAACACCGAAGTTGTCGTAGCTGCAGTTTCTGTTACAAATAAAACATCAGTGCGTACTATTCAGGTAGAAACAGGGGTTTCGAAATCAATGGTACAACACATTCTTCGAAAACAACGATACAATCCCTACAAACTTCGAAGATGCCAGGAGTTGCGAGCTAACGATGATAACTCCAGAGTAGAGTTTTCCGAAATAATGCAGGAGACCTGCAACAACAACAAGTATTTCTTGAGAAACGTTGTTTTTACTGATGAGAGCACAATCACTTTGCACAATAAACCTAACAGTCAAAACTGCAGAATCTGGGCGCGTGAAAACCCTAATATGGCGGTGGCGGTGCAAACCCAGTATCCTTTAAAGGTGGATGTGTGGGCTGGATTGTTCCGCGACAGAATTCTCGGTCCTTTTTTATTTGAAGGCAATCTTAACGGAATGTCCTACTTAGAATTGCTCTAGAACAGAGTAGTAACAGCATTACGAGAAACAGTGGAAGATCTGCAACAAGAAGTTTGGTTTTAATTCGGTGATAGTTCGACAATATTTAGCAAATACTTTCATGGTGTTATTGGTTTACGGGAACAAATTCAGTGGCCGCCACGATCTCCTGATCTGGCACCTTGTGATTTTTTCCTTTGGGGTCATCTTAAAAACACGATTTATCAAAACCGACCCAATTCGCTAGACGATTTGAAGATCGCAATTCGCGACGAATATCAGCAAATCAATGCTCGACAGTTATCAAATGTGCGTCGGGAATTAATAATATAATAATAGGCTGGGTCACTGTTTGGTACAAAATGGAGGCATTTTTTAACATTTGCTTTAAGCAAACCATTATAATCAGTTCTTTTGAAAACCGCCATGAATATTTAGTTAAGGCATTTATTTAAACACGACGATGATTGTGCACTAGTCGCTGTTGTTAGTATGTCAACAACAAAATTCATATATTGTTACAATTAAAACGTACCAAAATCATTTTAATTTCGTTATTTAGGCCCAGTTGTACAACTGACCCTTAGTTATCATTCCATTGCGTGTCCGTTTACACCAATACCTCTTAAACTAGGCCGTATGCACCAACATAGCTTAAATTCAAGCAATGCTTAAAAATTTAAACACAGTTGTTAAAACCACAGCAACGATTGTTTTAAATCTCACTTAAGTTTAAGCTGTGTGGGTGCAAACGGCACTAAATGTTTAATAATGAATCATATTCTACTAAGGACCAGTTGCACCAACGCGATTAAACTTAAACAATGCTTAAAACTATCGTTGCTATGGTTTTAACATTTGTATCTAAAGTTTTTAAACATTGCTTAAGTTTCAATTGTATTTGTGCAACCGGTTATGAATCTATTGCCAGTCCAATTAAAAAAATTTAAACTAATATCTCGTTATTGACCTAAATTAAATGGTGATCATTTAAAATAAAAACCCAACTTAAAAATAAAGGAATCGGACTGGGAATTTGAATCTTCGTTAGAACCGGTGATAAATTAGTGGTAATACGTTAAGACAACTGAGCAACGCCGAACATCAACAACGCAGTTCTAACAGTTTATTTAAAAAAAGCTTTTTATCACGCGATACATTTTTTGAAATGTTTTTAATATGTTTTGTTGAATTTAATAAATTTTTGCAAAAAACGTTTTCTGGTACACATTGTAATGTGTTCTGATACTGGAAATATCCTAAAAACACTTTGGGGACATATAAATCGGATTTTTCAAATTCCCCATGTTAAACACAATGCTTCAGATTTCCTGGGACACACGGTATACATTGTTTCTGAATTCCCTTCTTGAAATCAATTACCAAAATCTCTTTTTGAGATCCGTTTTCGAATAACTTCTTTCTTGAGATAGAACTTTGAACTTCTTTTGAGATCTGATTCTGAAAACCTAGAGAAACCTGTCTATAACCGGAAAAACCTTTGCATACGCTTTATTTTCGTAAAACAAAAACATCTTTCCGGAATAGGTCATGTTTCACACTCATATCCAAGAAAACATTCTTGTTGTCATCACTGCGGGTGTAGTAACGGTGCTCGACACGGGACACCCACGGATTTAATTATTTGATTTTATACTACTGTGTTAATGCAATCCTGTATCAGTTAGAAATTTTTAACTGCTAATTAAAACTTTAGTGAATTATCCTCTTAAACCCCTACGTATGTTTAATTAGTTGGCCGATTTAAAGTGCTGCAAAAGGTCCTCGAGTTTCAAGTGAGAATGATTGCCTTTAAAAAACACTACAAAAATATGAATACATTAAAACCGTCTCAATTGAAGGACAAAACAGTGGCCAGTTTTCTCTTAAAGAATAGTTTTTCTACACCTTTAATATAGAAGAAATTCGCCATGACACACTGATAAAACATTTAGTTTCTGGGAGATGAGTTATTTAATTTTAAAACAATTCCTTTCCGACTAGAGGTAATATTATAACATACTAGTTAGACCAAAAACTAAAGGAAGAACGACATATAAAAAATCGTTATATTAGAAATAGTTCTTTTATCTTTGCAATAGAAAACATTGTTTTCAAAATACATGCCGCGTTACCTTTCTGAATACTTGTCCTTTGGCGAAGACACGATTGTGAGCTATTTTCCTCAGTAATGATCATAATCTTTGCATCAGTGCCTTCTACAAAAAAGTTTGTGGCTGCACTCCAAAATATAATCCTCATTTAAAACACGATATATCTGAAGTTTTCTATTTGATGCATGTTCAGCAGCTTTACCAGCTTCCTTTGATGAACGTTGAATATAAGAAGTAGCCAACGTATGCGCACATTTAGCATTCCTTATTAAATGTCTTTCATAGGCCAAGGATCAAAATTAATTTTATATTTCTAGTTTATCTCTAATTTACTATTAATACAAACGGAGTAGTAGAGTGAGTGGTACATTTAAATAATTGCCAAGTTTTCCGTAAAAATCTACAAAGCAGCATAAAGATCCCTAACAAAATAAGAAGAATAAATCAGAGAAAGATTAATCATTGCAAGGAAGAAAGTTTCAAAACAACATAACACAAGGCCCAAAAAAATTTACAAAGTTTGTTTGGGTAAATTCAAATTGTACATTAGAACAAAATATATAAAAATTATATAAAACATAAAGTAATAAATAAGTAAATTGTTGAAGTTCATAAGATATCGTCATCTGTTCCGATGGTGATGTGGCGTTCCAAAATGATTGCTACCTTATATATAAGGCCCGCATTTTCTCCGCTAGTTTGCATTTAATGAATCATGACTGGCAATTTTTTCCGCGCAACAAAGTCTAACAATGGCGACCGAGTAGAAGAAGCACGGCGGTGTTAAGTACGTTTTACGTTTTGATCTGTTTCGTTTTGAGTAAAACGGAGTTTGAATAAATATATTAGCTTTATAGCAAATCTTTCTACGTTTTTAGTGTTGTGTACGTTCCGTTAAAGAAAAGTTTGATTTAGAAGAATAAACGTTTGCCTCGAAATTGAAAAATATTCGTTCAAAAAATTCCGTATGCATTACGTCATTCTGTGTGCAGTTTCGTTCAAAGTACCAAGGTCAGCCCAATTACCTGTTTGACCTTTGACAAAATTCAACGTCCCTTATCTTAACACAACAAACTCCAAGTAAGTGGTTTCGTAATGTTAACAATTCTTTGAACTTTACGTGCATTGAAGTACATTATATTTACATTTTTGAGTTGCCTGTTCAGCGGCGAATTTACAGTTCAATACCTTTAATAAGATATTTTAGTTTAGTAACGTTTTAAAAATTTGTAAATGATTCTCGCGTTATTCGTTGATAGTTTTAAGTTTATTGAAAGAAATTTAAGTCAATTCATTACTAGAGTAGACGAATGTCAATGTGTTTTGTTTAATATTTAATGCTAAATTTTATTTGATTATTAGATTTATATTTTTTTTTGTTTAAATTTGTTTTTATTTCCTTAAAGGTTTTGTTTGTTTCCCTTAATAAATAAGCTGGCGCCCATTTATTTGTTATTATTTAAGATTTTAGATAAGAAGCATCTCTATAAAGGTAAGCAACAAAGCCTAAACCAAAAAGCAAACATTCCTATGACCCCTTAGAGTCTCTGTAGCATTTATTTGAGTTGTAGCCGGTGCAATTTAAATGTGTTCTTAGAATTTTGGCCATTACAGTGATCAGGTCGACAATACAAAAATCGCATTTACGAATTAATTTTTTCGACTTATTTAAAAGAAAAGCAAAGCAAGAAGATTTGTTAACCAACTTTTTAATTTTTACTCACCCCATGATTTGTTTTTAATTAGCTTAAAACTTTTTATTTCTAATTATTTTGTTTGCATTTGTAAATAACATTGATAATGCTGTGAATAACTTGGCCATATCCCGGCTACAGAGAAACATTATTTGTAATTTTAATAAAACTAAACCCGAGGCGTTTAAAATCCCTAAAATAAATTATGTATAATTATATCATTAAATGTAATACTTACCCACGTCGTAAATGTATCTGCGGTTTATGTAAGTATTTATAGAAAAAACTTAGTCAGTTGCACCAAACTTGGTTAGAATTCTAACCGTAGGCTAAAAACAATAGTATTTAAGGATTAAACATAATAACGATTGTTTTTAACCTACGGTTAAATTTAACCGAAGTTTTGTGCAACTGGCCCTCAGTGACAAAGGTGTTTGAAAAAACACTTCAAATGTGTAAAGTGAGCTTAGTCAACAAGGAACACTTCCGTTCTTTCTACAAATACCACAAACCTGTAATTACACCATAATTAATTTAGAAACTGCAAATAACATTTTCTAGAACGTTTTCGGACTCAAAAAATCTATACCCATAAAATTAGTCAGACTGAGCTGCAATAACAAAAAACAATTTTATGTTTGTGAACATTCCTTGAAGAAATTAAGTTGCAATATAAATATATCATATATAATACCGGGTGATTCAGCTAACCCGTTCATTAGAAGTTTATAAATTTCCCGTTGAAATATTTGTTTAAAAATTTCGAATGCCTTAGCTAAAATACACTTCCGAAAACAGTCCGAACCGTAATCCGCAAACCAAACCTTAAATTTTAAACTTAAGCTATCGGCTTTTTTATCTTCTGGCGTCTACAAAGATCCCGGTGTTTAAATTCGTTCGTGATCGAAAAACAGAGCCATTATTTTCACTAACAAAAGACCACTTCAAAGGCTAATTCGATTTGGTACGTGTTGTGGCAAAATATTACTAACCGCTGTATATATACCTGAAACAAAACCGACGCATTAAACCGTTTCAAACACCATCCCTTACCTGCAACCCCCAAAGTAGCCGATCGCTTCGGTAACGGAGGGTCCGATACTAAACCCGTTCTTGTCCTAAACGAGATAACATCAACAAACTTCCCCTGTCTAACGTGTGGCCGATCACTCGGTAGCACCCTATACATAATCCGCTTTGCTTATAGGCGACGTCCACCACCGAGGAGTATTAACCTGTACGACTTAAATCCCACTTCCCATCTTCGTGTTAAAACGGTTGAAACCCTTTTTAGAGTAGCTGAGGATTCGGTAACATCTAAAAGAAGATGCATTCTTAACCGCTAGGTAGAATAATTCAACATAACTAGCACCAAAGTCGAAAGCAACATTGGGTGCACCAAAATCGTTCACACACCAGGCTTCGACACATTAGTAAGACCGTCGTGCTCCCAGCGTAACTCAAAGCAGCACCGACACGCTGAAAGCCGCAAATAAACACCGTCGTACCGTCTCAATTAAGGGCGAACCTTATCGGACTAAAGATTAACCTAAAACAGCAATTGTGGTTTTACACCACAAACTCCGACAATTACACCCCTTACCTGTTTCAGAGACTACACAGACACTCCAAAGTAAGGGCTGCTCCGTCCGCAAACGCCGTTACAAAACCCGTTCTACCGTTTCAACACGTTCCAAACCCAAAAGTGACAGCGTGGCCGTGTCTCTACTACCGCCACTTTCAACCGAAGAACGGCGAGCAATTTGAATTCTTAAACCTCTTGTAAATATTCACATCTCTTGTAAATATAATCGCCCGAACTTTGTACATAACTCAATATACAGATAAAACAAACCCTGAGTTATTTAATCTCGCTGGAAGCTACCTGTGTTGCAATTATAAATTTTGTTTCGTTCCGCCCATTTCAATCTATCTGCAACCGAAGCAGGGGCTCGAAAGGGTAGTGCGTTACAACTGTCATTTAGGGTATAATTAATCATCCGGGATGATATTGTTCACTAAATCATCCGTTTAAATATTTGAATTTAACACCAAAATCTATCGATTGGTAGTGACAACAGAAATATTGCCGATAGCAATATGTGTACATGAGAAAACTAGAAGTTTTAACAGACCATTATGTGATCTGCTAAAGTGAACGTCTAAAACTTTGTCTGGTAAGTTGGAATTTAAGTAGTTTTTTTTTTTATTTTGAAAAAATGTACATATATATTTATGATTTTAACTTTCGTATGTTTTGCTAATAACAATCGCCAGAGCCATTTTCAAAATATTTACCAGGTTATTAGGTGGGGTTGGATCCATCATGTACATGGGGCGAGCTTTATCATATTTGTTGATCAATCTGACTCCAGGTAATAGATATATGTATTTATTTTTTGTATCTTAAAATCTGCTTTACTTTTGTAAACTTGTTATTAGTTTATTAGTCGCACTACCACTGAATATAAAACTTCACGATTCGTAATAAATACATTGGCAGTAGTATTAAGAAAAACGAAGTGCAAAAAAATTTTACACTAAATAAAAAATAGCGTTTATAACGGCAGCAAATTTCTATGGAGAGTGTACTTAACTAAAAATTACTTGATTGTCAAGCACGCAATATCAACAAGTTTAAATTTAATATGCTTGAGACAGACTGAGCCCGTTCTGTATTAAAAATTATTGTAGAATATTTTAATAATTTGAGAAAAACGCTACAGAATGTTTTAGTTTGTAACGTTTTTAACACGTTGACTGCCACATACGAGATAACTGGTAATTGGCTGTCTTTCAACTGGGAGCAAACTACGAGTATACTCGTGTTTGGCAGGCTGTTTGGAAACGCGGACTACAAATTATCACATAGCAAAGAAGTAATAATATGGGCGTCTGTGATAGGAATATTCTAACCCCGTTGGCGACGAGAAAGACACAAGTCAAAGAAAATAGTTCTGTATTCAAAACTTGTGTTTTTTGTTTTTTATATATGAGTGAAAAAAGAGCCTCCTCGCCATACTACCATGGCTATACTATTCAAACGTCTGCCTGGTTCAGATTCACAATTGAACTCCAAAAGGTTGTTTTATAAAGAGGATCAGAATTCCAATAATGTTCAATACTTGGCATCGTACAAGGCCCCATATGTATTAACAAACCAAGAAAAATTTTCATTTTCGAAGCATCTTCTTTCCACCTTATCAAGCGTGACAATCTTCTGATTAAGCCTACTTTTGGTATTTCTTGATTAGCATACATATTAGTCTTCATCACAAGGAGATCCAAAAATTCCAGCGTGAAGAACAGATCTACAAAATCCTTTATTGTCGATTTTCGGAACTCGAATTTCAAGCCACAATCTTCTACAAAATCGAATTGAGGTGGTTCTTGCTTAATTTCACACCAAGAAATGTTGTGGCTAGTAGTTCAAGGTTGCTATGGAATGTTTATGTCTTTATCCTCGGGTTTTGCATTGTTTTTATTTGCTTTGTGCTCGTTTTTCGAAGTATCGGCACTTGTGTCTAAGAGGTAATAATTTTGATCAATATCTAAATTATAATATATTATATTCTGATTCACTAAAATTTGCAATTTTGTTTAATTTAATTGGCGTAAGCGCTTGTTTTTGTGACATATTTGACTACCCTCACGCAACTCATGCAACAATAAAACGGCAAGAATCATCTTGTCCAGACGTAAGCGTCAGCGGGCGCACGTACTCTCAAACAAGCAGCAGAAGGGGTAATACGAGATAACTCGTAGTTGTCGTATGAAGTTTTTCTTTTCAAAAAAATTAATTGTTTTGTTAAAAATTTGTATCAAAGCATAATAATTCCAAATTTTTTATCGAATAAAGTATTTTACATAGCTTGACGCCGGCCATCATACTTGATGTATCCTCTGTGGCAGTCAACGTGTTAATTACAGTGAAACAAATATGCAAGATGACTCTGGCAAGCAAAAAATGATGTTTTGTCGTAGTACCGAGTATCCAGAACGCATATGTTACTTTAATCTGGAGTATTATTGCCTCCTTATATCATCTAAATAAAAATTTTAAAAAATGTGACAGCGATGAATAGAATTGATCACAAAAGGTGAGCCTTGTTGCAACGACAACTGTTGTAGTTCAGGTTTCCGCTACCATCGGACTCACCATGGGTAGATAGAGCACAAACTTTCACAGACTAGTTTTAGTCGACATTCCTACTACACGCGAAACTTTTTCCAGGTCGCAAAGTGCTCTTGGGCGATAACCTTTTGTCTCATTTTACGGATACTATCTTAAAACAGTAATAAGAAAATGACATTATCTCTATTTGCCTTCCAAGGAATTCAACTCATGATGTAAGATATTTTTGTCCACTTAAATTGGCTTAAAGGTCAGTTTCATTGAATTAGAAGGAGACTCATTCACAACAGACTTCTATTGACAAAAAGGATTTTTTCTATTTATTGGTTTTCACTCTTCTTAAAATGAATAAACAATTGTTAAATGCTAAAAAAAAGCGACAGAAATTGTGCTTTTTGCTCCTGAACGATTCCAACCGAAGATATTAGTAGGCTCTGTAAATAATATTCTTGTAAGTTACTTGCAACAGCAACGTTTTACAGGAGGACCATCAAGAAGGAATTATCTACAAACAAAGACAGAATACTTTCAACCAAAGGTTGGCTGGCAAATTTGTGTTGGTTAAGGTTTATGGTGGATCAATCTATCGGTGCACAGCTATTGTACAGCAAGTGAGAATGGATTAAGAAGAAAAACAAAATTGATTTATTGGGTATGAAGTCTTTGGACATATCCAAGAAGATTTTTGCAGTTCAACATGATGACAAATTCGTGTCGGATATATCTGATGTGTTAGCAATTTTACCAAACCCGTCAATCAAACAAATTGATAGTACTGACAAATACTTCTTCAAAACAGTTATTGACGTTTTTGAAATGAAGTAATTTTTCATTCTGTGTGAAATTTCTTTCTTTTGAAATACAGGAAGAATAGTGTAATTTGTGATAAACTAATCTCATTGTTAATCTCACCTTCACTGACAATTTTACCCCCAACAGTATAAAAAATGTTTATATACATAGAGTAATAAGGTTAAGATTGATCATGTACGGTCTTGCATACTTGCAGCCTGTAAAATATAGTATGTGTAAACAATCTCACCATTTCAAAATTCAAGTTCGCAATATTTTACAATTTCGTTCCTATCAACACCTACTATATCTTCAACACCTTCTTTCGCCATTTTTCGTAATAACCTTGACAAAATATGAGAATCTAACTTACTTTTGATCAATTACGCCCAAACTGACGGCACCTAATTTTTTGTCTAAACAAAAGTTTTGAAATCGTATAAACAAACAAAAACAATAATTAATAATAGATAGTATATTTTTTGTGGGGTTTTAATTATTTCTTACATAAGAAAGAAATGAAATAAATATATGACCAAGTTTTAGTATAAAGTGTAAGAATTCTAGTGTTCTACAAACACATTAATGGTTATAGAACGCTTATAAATTAAACATATTTTAGTAGTAAAGTACCAAACACTTAAGGATAATTACATAAGACGTAGGTTTACATATATTCTTTTGTGATCTAAACGAGAGATTAAACTTTGTTAATACACAAGTTAGTTCTACCACAATTATTACGACTGGACAGTGTACCAATTTCTTGTTAACAAATTATTAAATCATCCGTACAATAATAGAGCATTGTGAACAAAATTTTAACAACCGTTTATAAAAAAAGTGTGAGCGTGAACGAAGTTGAATGTAGCACTACGAAACCAACACGTTGTCATAACGACAAAGAGTTTTCGCAAACATAGTTCTAAAACACGTTTATTAATCAAGCTATGTTAGTTGAATACATCTGAGAGGCCCTCAACCCTATATTCATATATTTTCGTCATCTCATGGTTTGTTTTGTTGTGTTTGCTTAGCAAAAGGAGTTCCGCACTAAAGAACACCACTACAACCGACGATTACTCTTCATTTAGAACTGAAATTACGAGCATTAAAAGTTTATTTCTAATTTACCGCTACAGTTCTTCTTACTCCCGCGTTAACCACTGCGCATCCATTTGCTTCTCTTAATTAATTAATTTCGCGACATTACGTGCCGCTTTCATTTCTTTCTCTTGACAAATGCTCGCAATAGTTACTTTGCCTATGGCATCACTTGTATTAATTTCGAAAACCCTTTAGTAACATCAGGTAGGTATGTTTCTTCAAGTTACGAAAAACTTTCGAATTTAAGCTTGAATTTGACGCAAAATATGTACTCGAAATTTACAACTAACCCGGCACGTATTATTAATTATTAAATTACTTTGATAATAATATTTGAGCATTAGTGCGTGCGCAAGGAGTATAAATTGATTAACTATTACGTTAAAATTCACTGTGCAGACTGTTTGACGTAAATGACTTTGAAATGCCGAGGAACTTCTTGTTTTCCACCTTTTCCAATTTAAATAAAATTAGAACTTTACATTTTATAAATGTTCTTCTGTTAAATATACATTTATTTGATTTGAACGTCGTCATTCTTACTTTGCGAGTCGTTATAGTGATTTCATTAGTTCTTAACGAAGCGGCTTTTTACTTTTATTTGACAGAAGGATTAGTTAATAGCACTAACTGACTACGTAAATGCCTCCTACAATAGTTATTTGGTTACGGTCACTAATGATAACTTGCGAGTACGAGTGATATTGAATAGCCGAATAGAGCGAGAGCGACACGATCACTTGCAAAACATTTGCCAACAAATGTAAAAGAAAAAGATTATTATTATTTATTAACTCAGTCAAAGAATTTTTTCTAATTGGTACGTGTTATATCACAGCATATTATCACAGAAAAATAAACCCCACTCCTAGAATTTTTAGCCATTTTATAAAACCCGCGCATTCTTCCATGCACATCAGTAATACGGGTGATATAACTTCTTTGTTTTTGCAACGTACCGTATTTGTTTATTGGTTATTCAACAAAGCAGATTTTTTCAACTATTCACTGCTTGTATTAAATTTATAAGAATTTTACTCCAATTATTATGTAGGCAAGTTCATCTCGTAACCCTCAATCAAGCAAAAGCTATGTGTTATTTGGAAGTACCAGCAAAATTGTGTAAACAATTACAATTTCTTTGAAAGTACAAACTCAATTAATACAGTTATGTGTTTAACTGCATTTTTATAGGCAACACATTGTTGTACAATCCAACCCCAACACCCCCAAACAACCTAAAGCTCAATCTTCGGTGGTCATTAAATATGAAAAAACCTTAAATATTTTGAGGAATCTGATCTTAATATAACAATGGAACTACGTAAAATGTGTATTTTACATTGTTCATATATAGGTATTCGATCACTAATTATTAAAATTTAGCACGACTAGCTGATTGGTTATCAACCTGTTTATTCTACTCCATAATGTTATGTGAATTCTAATAGATGACACACATGCATGTTTTACTCCATATTCGTAAAGAAGGTGGCAACGAGAAATACTACCTTCAACCGATGTTGCGGTACTAGTTAGAGCTTGAAAGTATTTGTGAGAAGGAACGGGGAGAAATTTGTCGAATAGAACTACATAAATTAGTAACAAAATGGACAATGTTTGTGACAAAATCATAATCCGAGTGAATGGTGATTTTTTGATGATATGACTTTTCTTCTGATTCAAAAGTTTATATAGACATTTTTTTTATTCACAATTTATTGACAACAAAGTGTAAAACATTTAAAATGCATTCATTATTTTTGTAAATAAACAAGTTTTAAATTAAAATTGTTGAAAGTTTACTATATTTTTTTCCAACAAAATAATATTCTTATTTATGCGCTTGTTTACATTTTTAGGCACTTTTTTGTTATTTTGTCGTCTTTATTAATTTTTTTTTTAAATTGTATACTCCATACAAAATGTGTACAGCTGGTCAATCCATATTGTCAATACATCTACAGTGTATCCCCGGATAGGTGAAACGACTCTTGTGAAAGATAAAAAATGTTTGAAATAAAATTTCATTGTTTGAGGTTCAGCCCTGCTTAGTTTAAAACTAATTTCTGGCATAATTTTAGTTTTTTAAAATCATGTATGCCTTGGATCTTTTCAAAAATCTGATTTTTGGTTCTAGTAAACTACCTTTCTTAGTGAAGATATAACAAAATTTGATTAACAAAAGTTGTTTACAATTATGAAAGAGTCCTACTTCTAGAATTTTAAGCACCTAAGCCAACGTTGATGTTTTGGCAATTTACAATAATTTTTATCTGATAGTTTAATATTGTTTATCTCCGGATAGGTGATATGACTCTTATAAAAGCGATAAAATTCTAAATAAACAAAATAATTAAAAGAATGTCTTTAACACAGTTTATTACTATGAATATTAAATGATAACACTTAAATTATTAGCTATTACAAGTTCCTGGCTTAACACTGATAAGTTATAATGAAATAGTCAGTTAATTAACTTAGATTAAAAATAAGCCTCTACTAAGCCTCCTCCTAAATTTGCGCAGTTTTCAATACGATTCCGGAATTCTCCAAAAGCTGCCTATATTTGTTCTATAGGGATTGATTGAACTGCAACTGTTATTCTGCGTTTTAAAATTTCAGTGTCATTTGGAATGTGTTCTTGGTAAACTATTTGTTTTACCCATCCCCATACAAAAAAATCCATTATCGAAAGGTTTGGAGATCTAGCCGGCCAAGATGTCACGCTCATTCTCCCGAACCCTTTTTCACCAAACTGATTATTAAGCCAATCAGTAATCATTTGTGTGGAATGGGCAGAGCAGCCATCTTGTTGAAAGTAATGCGAACTTCGAATATTTAATGGAAGTTCGTCAACAAACCTTTGCAGAATTTGTAAGTAAGTTTGCTGATTTAATCTTCCTTTAATAACAAAGGGTCCAATAATTCCTAACTCGTATGAGACGGCACACCAAACATTTAGTTTTCCAAAATACTGCCTTCTTGAGTTAACTACGTAATGGGGATTGTTTCTGCTCCAATATCGACAGATGGAACACCATTTGTTGTTAAAGTACATTCGTCAGAAAAAATTATTAGTTTATGGAAATTTTTGTTTTCTAAAATTAGCTCCCCTAAAGACAAACAGAACTGCAATCGCCTTGCTTCATCACCTTCTTCCAAAGTGTGACAAAATTTGGCTTTATACGGATAAATTTTCTTAGCTTTATAAATTCTCTATAAATGTGTTTTACTTATGTTTGTATTTACGCTTCGATTTTTAAGGGACATTTTAGGATATGCATCTACGGAATTTAAAGCAACTAAAGTACCTGCATCAGTTTCATCGAAAGCTTTTTTCTCTCTCTTCCTATAATGAACGCTTCCTGTTATGAGAAATCTTTTGATTAAACGCCAAGCAGTAGAGCTTTGCAGAATTTGGATATTTTTCATTAAATAAAGCAATAACTATATTTATCGATCTTTCACCGATTCCGTAACACTGAATCAAGTAAACTTTTCATCTAATGTTAAC
This sequence comes from Abscondita cerata, assembly GCA_030710515.1. Taxonomy (NCBI): domain Eukaryota; kingdom Metazoa; phylum Arthropoda; class Insecta; order Coleoptera; family Lampyridae; genus Abscondita; species Abscondita cerata. The sequence continues at coordinate 55,740 of JALBCR010003407.1, read as the reverse complement.
ATTGTCTTTAAAAATATGTTTCAATTTAATACAGAAGTGTATGCTTGATAAGATTGACAGATAAGTATTGTTATGAAGACAATTTGTTTTTCCATAGCAATCTTTGTAGAATGAGCGTGACATCTAATCTTAGTATTAACTGACTATTTCATTATAACTTATCAGTGTTAAGCCAGTAACTTGTAATAGCTAATAATTTAAGTGTTATCTTTTAATATTCATAGTAATAAACTGTGTTAAAGAAATTCTTTTATTTATATTGTTTATTTAGAATTTTATTGTTTTTACAAGAGTCATATCACCTATCCGGGAATAAACAATATTAAACTATCAGATAAAAATTATTGTAAATTGCCAAAACATCAACGTTGGCCTAGGTGCTTGAAATTCTAGAAGTAGGACTCTTTCATGATTCTAAACAACTTTTGTTAATCAAATTTTGTTATATCTTCACTAAGAAAGGTAGTTTACTAGAACCAAAAATCAGATTTTTAAAAGATCCAAGGCATACATGATTTTAGAAAACTAAAATTATGCCAGAAATTAGTCTTTAACTAAGCAGGCCTGAACCTCAAACAATGAAATTTTATTTCAAAAATTTTTTATCTTTCACAAGAGTCGTTTCACCTATCCGGGAACACACTGTATATATGCGTGAAGATATACGCGACAACCAACAACAAGGTGCTAATAGTCGAATGAAGTTTCTATACATTTTATTTCTACATGATGTTATATTATTAAATTAATTCTGCTAACCCACAATCTAGAGAATTTTAAGTTATTTTACTTTGGAAGTACTAGGGAGGAAAATTGATGTTTACTAAAAATTTTTCATAATGCAAAACGACGATAATGACTGTCAGCAAAAAAACAGTAAAATTAGATACCCCACGTGGATAAAATCCACAGTTATTTAATCCGTAATTCTACAGAAAAGTTGGAACTAAACCATAGGTTCCTAAAAGAAGAAGGAGCAAAAATTCGCTCAACCTAAAACAAAAAAGAAACGGGACACAAACATTAGTATTTTAAATGTAAGATAAATACAGTACAAAAACAAAATAGTGTTTTCAAAAAAATAAAACTTTATAGAACAAAGCAAGAAGAATAAGAGAAGAAGCACTAAAGTTAAGATGTAGAAAACTACTACACCACAAAACATAGCAATAGCACAAACGCAGGTGAAATTTTTATACACAATAAATTAATCAAGCACGTTAATGTAATAGTAGGAATATCTTTTAAAGTTACATATACTACCATTAAACAGAAATTTCTCCTAAAAATATCTAAGCCTACGCTCCTGCGTCCACCGATCCCAATCAAGCAATACAAGAATTTTATAACGATATAGAAAGAGCACTGCAAATATTAGGAACAAACACTTGTCAATTTCCTAGAACAACATAATCTAAGAGTCACGAATTCTTTCTTTGTCAAAAGTTAAAACAGAAAATGGACGTTGGATAGTCCCAATGGAATTGCCAAGAACGGTATTGATTTTATTATCACAGATAGGAGGAAAACAATTATAGATGTTACGGTATTCAATAAATAGAGATCAGTGACCATAGACTAATACCGTCGCGAATTATGATACAAAACTAAGAAAAAAAGAAGTTTATTTCTCCTAAACACAAAACCTTACTTACGGGTTATTATTTCCAAGGAAAGAAATTTATAGAGTTCACGTGTACACTATGGATAAAAATGGCAACACGGATCATATGAATGAAACCCTCAAAAACATGTACACAAGAAAAACGTCCGTAAGACGGAAGATAAAAAGAAACTAATAAGGAACAGAAACGAAGTAATCAATAACAAAACAATTAAAGAAGTTAAAAAAAAAAAAAAGCAACATACAACAAAAAAGTATCAAGGACACAACTCTAGACCTCTCAGAATAAGCTTTAAAACTTCAGATGATGCTGTAGCTGTTTTAAGAAGTAATGTCGGAATTACATTTTTTGGGTAGACAAAACGAAACGTCAACCGTATTACTTTAAAAAAGTCAAAACCGAACTGGATAATCGTAAAGCGAACAATGAACCTAACTTATTTATTAAATATAAAAATCACATACCGTTTATTACTAGCCGCTATCCCACTGTATCTGCTTAAGTATATACTATCAAAACTGTGGAGGGGTGCGAACAAAACTTAGAGATTTAATGTTGACTGTAAACTGTTGTGATTTTGAAGTTATCATCTTATGTGAAACATGGCTTTTCTTCGATATTTCAAATGCTAATTTGCAATTAAATAATTATAATACTTTCCGTTGTGATAAGTCTGTCGAAGGGGAAATACGAGGTGATGCTTTACTAATAGCTATAAAAAATGTTACCCAATAGTACCCATTCTTGAATGTAATGTCACTGAACATTTGTTTGTGTTATTAAATTAATAAAATCAATTATGTCATTGGGGCTGTTTATATACCCTCGTCCACCCATTGATAGCTACACCAACTACTGCACTTATTGAAATTTTGTGTAATCCACATCAATCAGCTGAATTTCTCATATGTGGTGACTTTAACCTATAGAACATCAAGTGGCACACTAGGGAAATCTGTTTCAATAATAATCCCGATAAACGCTCTCTAACTTTAATAACCGGTTACAATTTCTGCAACTTGAAACAAATCAATTATATTTCTAATGCCATCAGAGGCACATTTCTTGATTTGGTTTTAGCATCGGTGTTAATTACCTATGATGCATTGTTGAGTACATCCAAGCACCACGCAAACTACATTATTTCACTTGCTGTTGTTGCACAGCCTAGTTTTACTACGTATGAAAAAGTATACCTGTATAAATATGCTGACTATAGTAGAATTAATTGTTGTTTCAACGGCATTAATTGGAAAGAGTTGATGATGCTGTTGAAAAATTTTACGTTTTTGTTTATTTTGCTATTAGCCAGTTTGTACCTTTTAAATATGTACTGTCGAAGAATAGCAGTTTCTCAATTTGGGCCTCAAATGATCTCAAAAAATTAATACTTGATAAAAAAGCTGCACATACAAATTATAAACGCAGTGGCGCTATTGATGATTACATACGGTTCACAGAACTTCGTAAACAATGTAAAACTTTAAGTATTTCACTTTACAGGAAATGTGTTTCATTTTAACAATTTCTATTGAAAAAGTATTCAACGCCATAGCGAGCCTTAAATCATGTTACAGTGTTAGTCCTGCGTTTCTATAAACATTCTGTTTGATTTTTCTGTCACCAGTGGAGTATTTCCATCTTTATGGAAAACATCATACATAACACCAATTCATAAATCTGGAAGTAGGGCTCATATTAAAAGTTATCGTGGTATTAGCATTCAATCTATACTACCTAAAATACTAGACAAAATAGTCGCTAAACAAATTATTTAGTCTACAAAAATTTATCTGATCCCTCAACAGCATGGTTTCTGCAAAGGTTAATCTACTGTAACTAATCTACTTGTTTATAGGTAATTCATCTTGGATGCCCTTGACAAATACAGTCAAGTTGACTCAATATATATAGATTTCTCGAAAGCATTTGACCGAATTAGCTATCATGTTTTATTAGGTAAACTGGAATCGTTAGGGTTTACCAATCATACCCGAAAATGGATTGAATCTTTTTTGTCGAACCCCTACCAAATTGTGCGAATAATAAATTATGTTTCCTTCTCCATTGACGTCCTTTCAGGACTTCCCTAAGGATCACATTGTGGACCTATCCATTTATTACTGTTTATTAATGACATAAATAATATTCTTTAAAGTAGTAAACTATTAATGTTCGCGAATGATCTGAAACTCTTCAAAGTTATTAACAACATGCAGGACTGTTTTGAATTACAAAGTGATGTCAATCAAATTTATCAGTGGCCCTGCCAGAATTATCTAGCTTTAAACATTGGAAAATGTATATCTATCTAATTTTTTAGAGGAAAGACTGATGATAAAAAGGGAAATTGTAAGAGACTTAAGTGTGACATTCGACAGGCGTTTATCATTCAATCCGCACATATATGATATTTGCAATAAAGCATCTAGGAAACTAGGCCTAATCCTACGTTTTAGTAATGACCTCAGCGTTGATTGCTTACGAACACTTTACTGTGCATTAGTACGTATAGTCGGTAAAATTTATCTTTTTCAGTTTCGGCTTAGCGCTTTACTTCACTAAGACATGGAATCAAGTTTTCTATTCTTTCTGACATGTGCGATTTGCAAGAAATAAAGTAGGAACGTAAATTTGTCACATGCATTAAGAACTACACTATACGTTTAAAGTATTCGTCATAACAATCATCAAGTTAGAAAGAAATAGAAACACTCCAAACACGTAAGTTTTCTTGCATCAACCTCAAACCATAAATGACAACAGTTTATAGGTATTCCAGAAGTAATCAACATTTTTAAAGAATTGTTATCGTAATATTATGATTTTATCTTTTTTATCTATTTATATTCTCAAGTAAGCAAATAATTGTTAAGAATTAGCAAAATAAAAATAAAATATGTTTCATTTATGACATTTTATATTCTTTGTGGACTTAAATTACAAAATCTTTTGTTGTTAATTTAACCCAAACACGTACGTTGCTTGTACCAACCTTAAACTATAAATGACAACGGATTAAAGGTGTTCCAGAAATAGTAAACATTTTTAGGGAATTATTCTCATAATAGTTATTATGGGCACATAATGCATTAATGTATTCATTAAAATTTTTTGAACAAACGAAGTAAGAATGAAACGGTTTTTATACGTTTTTAATGTAGTTATTTCTTAACAAAACTAATAATGTTTAGGAAATTATAGAAAGAAAAGAAAATTACGTACCACAAACTATTTTTAGATAACATAACAAAAGACCTATTTAAAAACTAAATACAAATACATTAATAACAAGTTCCCAACATTATTTTCAAAATATATGCAGCTACTTAGTGCGGATATTTTAAATCCTCTTAATGAGTAACCATTAAAGTTAATCCTTTTACTGGAAAAATACTGTCGAAGTATTTATAGGTTTATTCTCAGGGTGCAAGAATATGTACATTAGTCTTTTCAGGCCGTCGAACTGTGTGTACATTAAATCTGCAGAAATGCCTGGAAAATGTTTAAACAAAAGTGCGACGAACTTGTTTAGAAATTCATCAATATTTTCTAAGGAAAAAGACAATTTTGGGTCCCCTACGTAATGTTGAGGCTGCAAAGAACGAACATCAGAAGCACTAAAAATTAGTTTTCCAACGTTAAGACCCGATAATAAAGGGGAGAGAGAAGAAACAAAGGATCTCCAAAAAACGAAAAAGCGACATACCGGAGGGTTTACAGTGTACAATCAGGGATATCATTTATAATATGTATGCTGCCAAAAAATCTGTAACTTTAAGTACACTGCAAGATATCCTAGAAGAAGAGGAATTATTAACTGCATCTCGATCTACTATCGGCAAAATCTTAAACAACATAGGATTAAATATAGAAAAGACTGTAACCGAAGAGCACTCATGAAAAAACCCCATCATCGCGCATTCCGCGTGTCTTTTTAAGAGAGTATGTAAAAAACATGGAATCGGCTTTCGTCTGCCAGTGGTATTTCTAGATGAAACATGGGTATTTGCAGAGGATCCTCAAAACGGTCGTGGCAAGACGATAATATAAAATCAGTAAAAAACCCGATCAGTCGTCAACAGGCAAAAGATACATAATTTTACATGCAGGCAGAGTAAACGGATTTGTGGAAAACTTTGCAGTTTAATATTTCCCGCTAAATCCAAATCTAGCGATTACCATGATAACGTGGACGCCGATTTATTCGAAAAGTGGTTAATCGATCAGCACACCAAATTTGCAGGTGCCTTCTTTAATAATAATGAATAACGTTTCATACCATTCGAGCCTTATAGAAATCGCCAACTGGAGCGTGGAAAAAATCTGATTTACAAAGTTGGCTGCAAAGAAGCATTTTATTTTCAAATAAGGATTTGAAAATAGATCTGTTACAACTTACCAAACAACATAAGAAACCAAAACGCTTCGTGACTGACGAAATTATTAAAAACACGGACATTACATTCTTAGACTTCCACCATATCACTGCCAATTCAACGTGATCAAAAACATTTGGGGCATTTGCAAATCATACTACGATAAACACATTGGACGATGGATATTGTGAAAAAGTGTACTGAATATGTGGAAAGAATTTTTAAATCAATGTTCCAGCTGAAGTGTGGAATAAACTATTATTCACACAGAAAACTGATATTCGAGTCGTGGTCTCGAGAATACCTGCTCGACGTAGTTGTGCATCCTCTTATAATTTCTATTAATGGCGATGAAACTAGTGATGATTCTGACTTGGATTTTAAAGACTAAAAAGAATTGAAGTTCTGGTTTGAATTTTTTGTGTTTTGGTAATAGGCAGACAAAATTTCTATTGGATGTCTTGTATCATGTATTAACCTATTTTTTTTCTTTATTACGTACGTTTCGTTGTTTTTAACTTAGTTTAATTAATTTTTTTGTCTTTTTGTTTATTTAAAACCAAACAATTTTTTTTATTAAAATGTGTTATTTTTTTTTTGATTAAATTAACAACAAAAGATTTTGTAATTTAATTCCACAAAGAATATAAACTATATTAATGAAACATTTTATTTTTTTATTTCGCTAATTCCTAAACATTATTTGATTACTTGAGAATATAAATAGATAAAAAGATAAAATCATAATATTACGATAACTGTTTACGAATTTTCAATATTGTAACGCCATCTATAGATGTGCATGTAAAATGGGATAATGGCGCAAGTCATATTTTTGAATGTACACGTAAAGGTCTGGTGCACCGTTAAAAAGTGTGTATAATTTCGTTAATAAAAACAAATTATAAATCGTTATTAATCGAACCTTATTATATGGTGGTGTAACAGCCAAACAACTAAAAATCAATGAAACATTGGTCCTTTCGGGAGCCGCATCAAAGAAGTTTAAATATCGAACAGCGAACACATTTTGGTCTCCTAGAAAATCGTACGAAGAAAATTTATCAACGTCAAAAGTGAGTCCGATTCCAGTTTACCTATAATTTATTACTTAAGCTTATTATATAACTGTTTTTATTTCAATCAAAATGATAAACGAAAACAGCGAAAAATCAAAGAAAATAAAAAACAAATTAAAGGAATTAAAAAATTAAAAAGGGTTTTTAAAAGGTAAATTTAACGCGATGCAAACACATTTAAATAAGTTAAATTTGCGAAACGATTGATAAAAAATGTTATCTAGGAACTACAACGACGTTTAAATAATTTAATCCGTTAATAATCGAATTTAATTTGATACAATCAGAAATTGAATTTCTTTCGGATTCTCCCGACAGTGAACAGGTCAGAGCGTGATAATTTCTGAAGTTGATTATTACGACTTATGTTCAACAATTGAAGTAACATTAGAAACATTTACAGTGTCTCAACAAAACGAGCAATCAATTAATCTAAATCAAACAGTTTGCAGTAGTGAATTTGTGGCGAACTCCACCCATTTACAATTACCAGTCATAAATTTAGAAACTTTTAGTGGTGATTACGAAAAATGGATTGAGTTCCGCGACTGCTTTCGACGATAGTAGGCAAAAATCCTGGCGTTATCAAACGTTACACAAAAGTTGTGTGTACCTCAGGAAATCTTTAAGTTGTGATGTTTTGAAAACAATCGAATCTTTTAACTCTACTGGATGCAAATTACGAGGTTGCTTAAGGATTTTAACAAATCGTGCGGAAAAGGTAAACGATAGTTGAGAGTCACGTAATGAAAATTGTTTTCTCCTCTTTCTAAAGTAATCTTGCTAAAGATTTGCGAAATTTGTAATGATACAATAGCTAATAATTAGAGTCCTTAAAAACCCAGGTCAGCCAATCGAATCGTGTGGGATGCTATTTTAGTGCCCATAATAACTGACAAGTTAGACGCGAAATCACAACGAGAATGGGAATTATTTCATTCAAGAATGAAAATCCAACAATCATGTCAGTTCTACGGTAAAAGACCTGCTCAAACAACAACGACGATGTGACCTTAGAAAGTTTAAGAGTCGAAAAATCTTGACACAATAAATTCTCAATTTCAACGAATTCACCCGAATAGACGTAAACTGTTATTAAGTCACGAACATAAACGCATTATCCTGGTTACTTTTGCAAAGGAGAACACATTAATTATAAATGCAAAGGTTTCAAAAAATCAAATCATTCTCGAGCGAATTGTAGTAAACAAAGAAAACGCAACTATTGTTTATTTGTTGCGACCCCATGGTAATTCACCATGCACAGCATCAAATTGTCGTAAGTGTAATAAGTTTCCATAATGATTCTTTTACACATTAATTATACTCAGGCACTATCGTTGTTGCGCTCTACGAATACTTCTGCATCAAACGATCATTCCGAATTAAGTGACCGATACCGGACAATAATGTAACGACTTACAGCCGCCGCGATAACCAAAGAAAAACACTGATTCTCTTGTGCTGAACTTTGCAAGTTTTATTATCAACGGCTTTAATTTATGTTCGTGATTTGAATGGCGTACCACAAATGAATGTCGAGCATTGTTAGATAGCGGTTCAATGGCAAATTTTTGTCATCAAAATTTTTCTGCTGACAGTTTTAAATTAAATGTATTCCCGTATAAACCATGCTGTTATAAAGGCAGTCATATCCTCGACTGTCGAATATAAATCGATTTTAATAATCTCTTCTTTAAAGATGTTACTAATTCCAGTATCACGTGTTTAGTATTGAAACACAGATTGACGGCAGGTATTCCTCAGTTTTCATTTGATACAAGCAATTTGGACATTCCCGATAATTTTAATCTAGCCGATCCTACATGTTTAATATTTCGTCCGTTAATATGTTACTTGGTTCCGAATATTTTCGCAATTCTGAATCAGGCCAAATAGAGCATTAAAGACAGTCGACTAACTTGCAAGCTACTAAGCTGATGGGTAGGATGGGAAATAATTCAATGAATCCATTAACAAACTCTCTATTAGTTGTTTAAACACTAGTTTAGACATACAAATTAAGAAATTTTGGGAAATCGAATATTATCTTTAAATTTGAAACCGATAATGTTCGTGAATTTTGAAACACTTTATGAAAAACCTATTTTGACAATTACTCGAGAAATATAGATGGTCGATTTATTGTAAAATGTTCTCGGAACAATTGTAAACGAATTAGCGACCTCGAAAGAAATGCTTTTAAAACATTTCTCTTTAGAAAGAAAAAAGACTTTTAAAAATAACTGTTATTACATCACATTAAGTTTATGAAACGAATATAAAACAATGAACCATATGAACGAAATTTCAACGCTCAAAACGACGAGGAACTGCATTATATTCCTCATCATCCAGTCATTCAAGGCGAGTCAAGGTACAACGCGTTGGGCAGACGCTTTTGACGCGAGGCGAAATTGCTCGAAGTGTCGGTCACAAAACGATGTGCAATATGTCGGTCCTACAATCAAAACAATTTGTTCTCAATCGTCGCGAACTTTAGAGTATACCAATTTGTAGTTACCGCCGACATCGTAAAAATGTATCGGAATGATTCAGATTATGATAACAGATAAAGATTTACAGAATTTTACGAGACAATCCTGCTGACGACATTAAATGTTATGAACCCGGTACGGTTATTATGGAAAACGTTTTCGGCCTTTTTGGCCGTTCGATGCTTGTAACAACTGTCTCAGATAATGCCAACTTACTCCGACCGCCAGCAACGCGACGTACCAACTTTACGTTGATTTGATTTGCGTAGTTTGATTCAAAGTCAGAAATTGTAAGTTCACCATATTACGAAATTTTGAAAGACGCTGGAATGACCTTACGCAAATGGCTATGCAATAAACCCCGAATTAATTAAAGAATTTGAATTAAACGATGAATCAGATGTTACAGTTTTAAAAATTAGGAGAAAATAAAGCAAATAAACTTTAGAATTTCTTGGGAATCAGAATTAACGATACTATATTATACTTCCTCGAGTTCAATTTTTGGAAGTAAAACCCAGAAATTTTTAAGTGTTGATCAATTTTATCACGAGCTTCTCAACATTCTGATCTTCTGACTATTGGCACCTGATGTTCATTAGTTGCAAAATATTAATACAAAATTTGTGGTTTGGCAAAGCAGGATGGACGATGAAACCTCTAATTCTTACAACCACAGTGCGGAAATTTCAAGAAAGCTTAACTTATCTTAAAAACATAAAATCCCCCAGACAAGTCACGGTACCCGGTCGAATTTACGTAGAACTACACGGGTTCAGCGACGCGAGCGCAACGCGCTTACGGCGCATGCGTATATAAAAGTTCCGTACAAAACCGCAAACGATTTCAGGCTTTCGACTTTTATGTGCGTTATAGAGCAGCCCCCAAAGCCCTGATTGTCTGCCGCGTTTGGAATTATTCTTAGTGCCCTTCTTTTTAGCACAATTGATTGATATGTCAAGAACTTTTTCTGAGCTTAAAAAATAAACAACGTTCATTTATGGTCCGATTCGACTAATATAACTCTCTCCTGGATACGAGGTTATTTCACCAACGCGAAAACATTTATTACAATCGAGTGGCTGGAAATTCAGCGGTTAACAAATCGCGTGATAACTGGAATCACAAGGTCCGTCGAAAATCCCTACGACTTAGTATCAAGAGGTACGAGCGCCCAAGACTTGCTCACCGTCAATTGTGGTGGGAAGGTCCGGTTTGGCTTATTCAATCTAACCTCCCGGTATTCGAAGAACCTTGTTTCTACAGATGATGTTCCAGAACAAAGGACATTTGTTAACGTAGCTATTGAAACTAGATTTTGACATTTTCAATAAATTTTCTAATATCATTACTCTTCAACGCGTGATTGCATACTGTCTAAGATTCATATCAAACGTTAAGCAAAGGTCATGCTCTTTCGTAATTTTGCACCGTTATCAACTACCGAAATGTGCAAGCTTTCATTAAACGTTTTAATAAAATTATGTCAGACAGAAGCTTTCAGAAGAACGTCTTTAAATTTATTGCAGAAGTAGTTTTCTTCAAAAGATGTTGCTTTCATTGAATCCTTTCATCGATAATAACGATATAAATACGAGTAGGTGGTCGTCTCAAAATAGCATATATTCTTTTCAGTAAAATTTCCAATTGTTTTACTACAATCATATTTTGACAAATCTCATTTTAAATTACGAGCACATTCGACTACTTCATCGCGGCCCAACGGCACTATTGTCCTCTACCAGAGATTCGTATTGGCCAATAAAAGCGCAAGATTCTAAGTAAGAACGGTTGCTCAGAACTGTATAAATGCTTCCGATCAAAACTGACAACCTCCTAATTATTAATAAGTAATTTATCAAAGATCGTGTTATCAGCAGCCCCCGTTTACTAATGTAGGTATCGACTATGGTGTCTTTTTTTATTAAAAGGACTGATTACCTGTAATGTGCAAAAAGCTTGTAAATGGATACATTTATCTATTTATTTGTCTCGCAACAAAGGCAATCCATTTAGAGGTTGTTCGATTTAACCACTCAATCATTTTTTTTTGCGACTCTAAAACGATTTATGGGTAGACGCGGAAAACCTTTAAATTATTTACCCGATAACGCTTAGAAACATTCGTGGGCGCATCAGCAGAATTAAAGAAACTTAAATACTTTCAAAAAAAATAATCTTTGAGGTAATACACAATAAATTAAGTCACAAAAACAAATGTGGCATTTATTCTGCTCGATCTCCACCTTCGGAGGAACTGGGAAGCCGGAGAAAAGAGCATAAAAAGACATTTAAATGTAGTTCTAGTTAAATTCAAACCTCACCTTTGAAGATTTCTTCTCGACCATTTTGATTCAAATCGGAAGCAGTTTGTTAATTCCCGACCACTTTGCCCCATTACAACAGACCCGATGTTATCCCCTTAACCCCGGGCCACTTTCATTGGCAGTTTCCAACAAGTTTACCGGAACAAGTGACTACACTGATATAAAAGAAGGCAGGTTAAAACGTTACCAACGACTTCAGAGAATCACTCAGCACTCTGGAAGCGTTGGTCTCGAGAATATCTAAGCGAATTACAACGGCGAGTAAAATGGAAGCAGTCCCATGTTAACAATCAAATACAAGTGGGGAGAGTTGTATTACTCCAAAGAAGATGCTCTTCCTCCATGCAATGGCCCTAGAGTCATTGTCAACTTCATCCAGGCAAGGACGACATCATTCGCGTAGTTAGTAAAAAGTGCGGAAAATTTAACTCGTGAATAACGAAGGTTTGCATTTTACCCGAAGGCATTAACCAATAAAACCTTAAAGAACTTAAATTAAATTAACATTCTACTTGTTTCATGTATCTACTTGAATTTTGTTTCAATTATTTTGTATTGGAAATTTTTGTTTCACAAAAGCCCGGATGTTTACGAATTTTCATTATTGTAACGCCATCTATAGATGTGCATGTAAAATGATAATGGCGCAAGTCATATTTTTTGAATGTACACTAAAGGTCTGGGTGCACCGTTAAAAAGTGTGTATACTTCGTTAATAAAACAAATTATAAATCGTTAATTGAACCTTATTTATAAGGTAAAACAGCCAATAATTAAAATCAACGAACAATAACAATTCTTTAAAAATTGTTGATTACTCTGAATACCTATAACTGTTGTCATTTATGGTTTGAGGTTGGTGCAAGAAACTTACGTGTTTGGGTGTTTCTATTTCTTTCTAACTTGATTATTGTTATGACGAATACTCTTTTAAACGTATAGTATAGTTCTTAATGCATGTGACAAATTTACGTTCCTACTGAAAAACATAAATTTTACCGACTATATCATCTTGACTATGCGTCAGTGATTTGGTCTCCACATACCGCCAAAGTAAATTCTAATATGGTCAAGAATAGATATTTGTCGATCTTTAACCACTATCGCCTACTAAATGTTCAATCGACAGTCTTGAGCTACTACAGGCACGACTTTGCACGTGCCAAGAAGAAGACTAACTAGACTTGGCGCCGTTATTTAATTACAAAACATGTAGAACAAATATTTCAAACAACGACCCTCTTCTGCAGAATAATCTTTAGCCAATCGATATATATGAAATAATCGCTTTTTAATCTGTTCACTAGCTTTTAACACCTTTCAAACGTAAATTACATAGTTTATTTTCATATTAACATGCTTGTTGCCTTACCTTAATGCATTCTTTTTTGTTTTTACATTTACATATTTTCACTGTAATTACTTATGAGTGATATATTTTTCTTTTATTCTCATAGGTATTGTAAGTAATTGTAAATTTTATGGGGCATCCTACACAAATAAAGATAAATAAAAATAAAAAATATATGTAAATAAGGTGGTCCAAAACTATTCAAAAAAGTTCAATTGTCAAGGAGAATTTTCAAAGTGTAATAAACCTTTTAGAATTATCACCGTTCTCGACACTAATACTGTTTTCTTTTAGGTGTAGATTTGGAAGAACTATCTAGTCGATTGGTGTTTAACGATACTAATTCCAAAAGAATTATAATTCATATTGTTTACTTTCATGAGAATGTAAATCTCTCAGTAAGTCTCTTCACGAACAATATATTTAATTTTAAATTTAGTATAAAATCAAATCTACAATATTTTGAAATATATACATAATCTAAAAAACAATTATTCTATACTTGTTTATGCATTTGAAAAATGCATCCTCAACAATGGTTTTGATACCGTAAATTTATTCTGAGACCTTTATCAAACTACATACGTATAAGATGATCTATCTTCGATAGAAAACTTTATGCATGTTTTATGTAATTTAGGTTAGTATTTACATATGAATTAATTATTACTTATTCTTAAATAAAATGTGTGTCTTGCGACATCTCGTGTAAACATTGACACGTATGAATAGTATAAACTAAGAAAAATGCCAACAGTTAACTGTAACGGCATGTGTGTTAAAGTGCAAAGCGCTATCTAAGCGATAGCTTTAATGCTTGTAACACACGTTGCCGATAAAGCCAAGATAAATTGTACAGAAGTACACACGCACAAAAGAACACCTGATGCAGCATTTCGCTCTTATTGTGAGCTCATCAGAGGTGTATACTTAAGTGCGGTATACGACTGTACAAGACGGGGGTTGGTCTTTTAGGCTTTCGTGAGCAACGAACATAAGTAAAATGTGTGTCTTGCGACATTACCGTATAAACATTGACATGTATGAATAGTATAAACTAAAAAAATTCCCAACAGTTAACTGTAACGGCAGCATGTGTGTGTTAAAGTGCTAAGCGCTATCTAGCGATAGCTTTAATGCTTGTAACACACGTTGCCGATAAAGCTGCCAAGTATAACTTTACAGAAGCATACACGCAACGAAAGAACACCTGATGCAGCATTTCGCTCTTATTGTGAGCTCATCAGGTGTATACTTAAGTGCAGTATACGATTGTACATACATGCTGGTTACAGTTAACTGTTGGCATTACTTATTCTTATTATTGTATATATTTGTATTTACTTTATTAATTTGAAGAAATGGCTTTAGCCTAATAATAATAATAAATAATAAAATAATAATAACATTATTTATAGACGGCATAGGTATGTTTCTCAGACATTGTAATTATCTGTTATAAGCTGATGATTTAATGATTTTTTACAAACTTGATAATTTAGACATGACTGTTTAAAAACAATTTTCTGGTCTGGTGTGATACCAATGAGTTTTCATTCATATATATATATAAATAAATGTTTTTTATATCCTTGTCACAAAAACCTTTACCATTAATAATCCTTATTTTTTGAATAATGTACTATTAAAGAATTTTATGAAAATAAAAGATTTGGGTGTAGTTTTTGACCAACGTTTGAGTTTTAAGAATAGCTTTCATTACAAACAGTGTTTTTGAATATGTACTCTTAAAACTCTGTTTTGCGCTTTTGTTAGAATATTGTTTCACATACTATTATGAAACAGACAAATAGAAAAAGTTTAAAATCAAATTCTTACGCATATAAACTAGGGATAGCTAAGAGCGAGAAAAATTATATAACATTAAGAAGCAATTTAGATCTTGAACGTTTACATGTCAAAAAATGCCAATTGGATTTACTTTTCTTTTCTAAATTGATACATTTCGTATTGATTGTCTTTAACTTAGATGGTTAGGACCCGCAGCCTTAACATTTTAAAGATCACTTTAGGAATTATGGATTTTTTCCCTATTTCTAGGATTGTCGTATTGCAAATATTTTAGTGAATCACTCAATTTTATTCTGTTGGTTTCATCTTACAATAAATTTTAGTTCAACCTAAAATTAATTAATTTAGAACTTTCAAATATTTAGAAATTTGTAGTAATTATATATTTTTTTCTTTTTGCTTTCTTTGATATATATATATATATATATGAATTAATAATTATTTGTGTTATATTTATTAATTTTATATAAATCACTATTATGTAATTATTAGCATTTGTTTTATTTTATTTCTTTTTTTTTTAGTGTTTATTATTAATTGGAAAAAAGGAGATTAACCGTTAATACAAATATTATTATTATACGTTTTAGTTACTATTTGCACTCTATTAGCTTTCAACAAAATCAATACTAAGCTTAAAATTTTTAATTCCACAAATTTGCGTGTTTGCTTGTTTTTCATATTACAAATAATCTGTTTACTTTCCAAACTGATGATCGTTCTGTCGAAAATTAGACTTTCTAAAATATTTTAAATTCATATGATCTTTTTACATACATATGTGTACAAACAATTGAGTAAATACTGAACATTTATATATAGAAATTACAACTCAATGTTTATGCTTTCTGTTATGAAGGTACTATTTTTGCATTTGTTACACATAATTTTAATTTGGAAATTGTAAATTGATTTTTTAACTTTCAAATATATTTTTTGAAATTATATTTGTTTTAAAATGCCTTTATTAAGCTGAGGATAATTATGCATGCATAATTGCATCTTCTAATCATATTTTCGAATTAATACATATTTTAGCTAAATTTTCTACAAAGGTTCATACATTTTCCGTTTTAAAGTACAAGAAACACTCTACAATTGTAGATGGGAATTAAAGAATTAAGCTAAATGTTGGTATATCTGTTCCTAAGAAATTGTAGGTAAAACAATTTCTTTCTCTGTGAAGTCCAATTAAAGAAACGTAATTTACAATTTATTTGTCGGGTAATAAAATGTCATTATACTGTTAATCCTGTTAGACCTTCTATAAAAAGATCGCCATTAAATCATCTTACAAATTGTGCATTGTATTTTAGAATATTACTCAAAATAAGTATACAAAAGAATTATTTCAGAAGAAAAGGATTAAATGATTACTCTGCTTATTAGGTGTTACCTTGTTGCTTTCTTAAATTAACGTGTTATCTAAAATCGATTGTTACTTTGTTAATAATGCCGCCATTTCAGAATCCACTAATAAATAGTAGTAATTAGTAGTCACTATTTTACCGCATAGTAACTGTACTTTAACGCATAGTTGCCGTACTTTACCGCATTGTGTGTAATAATCAGGTTCAAGACAAGTATGTACAACTAAATAATGTGCTTTACAGTTCAGGAGATATTGTGTAACTTAACTTTTTTTATATATTATTATTGTTGTATAAGTTTTTAACAAAAGCATAATACTCTAGTATTATCTAAATTTCTAAAGAGCATATGTAAGAGCATATTTCAAAGTTTATAGCATACATGCATGCATATGTTTTAATTTTAAAATGCGTAACTATCTTCGTCTGAGTCATTAGTAACATCAGTAAATCAGTAAATGCTGAACAACACAAAGTAAAGAAATTAGACATTACAACTGTACAGATATTATTAAAAGTTTAATATTTAACAGTTTTTATTTATTCAGTTAATTTATTTTGCAAAACTTTGTTTCAATGGTTATAATTTGTAATCTCTATAAGTAAACACAAATCAAAAATTAAATTCGATTTAACGACACAATATTAGTTCAACTGTTAGTAATACTTAATTCAAATTTGTTTAATATAAAATAATGTAGTTTTTAATTAATTAAATTGCAGACAGATTCGTTTTTACAGAGGATTAGTTAACATAATTAAAATCAAAATTTAATATCGGTACTTAAATTTTCACATTATAAAGTTAAAACTTTTATAGTTATTTATCTCCACATCTAAAGATACTAAACTTTATAGTTTAGTTCTGAAGTAAACCAATTTACCACAAATGCAAGTCGTTACTTGAAACTTTATGTTCCATACCTCACTATTGAAATTTTTAAAAAGAGTTATATACGTTTTATTTGCAAGGAATATTTCATAATGATTATTAAAGTTGATCATTACGTAAATAACTTTTTATTTATTTACGTGTAAACTAGAAATGAATCAGATAAATTTCTTTGAACAAATTTCGAAAAGAAATTTAGATCCATGTTTTAGTATTGGTATTTTGGAAGCTTTTAGTCGTCAATACATTTTATTATTAAAATTTATTAAAGTTAATATTAGTTTCGACCTATCAAAATATCTTATGAGGTCATCTTCAGTTAATAGCAACTAAAATTAAAATTATAAATTATTATAATAACAATCAACAGTAATAGTTTTTTGTGTTTGACTAACATTTATGAGTGAAATTAGGTGTTAAGTTTATAAAATCTAATGGTCATTATTGTTTTTTTTTATTTCATAAAAGTTTTAAGTTTTTGAGAGAAAAAGGGAAGCCTTCTATTTTGTGTGTTGCACGCAATACATTTAAAAAATTTGGCGTCAAATCTGACACCCTGCCACCTTACGAATTTTCACTATTACTTTTTAAGCGTCTTAATCATTGTGAATGTTAACCTTCATTAGATTAACATCATGTACAAGTTATGTTTTTACTTTCTAGTCATGTTCGTCATGTTAGTATACGAGGATGTATTGATATCTAGTTAGACTAGACAAGTTCCTTGCATAAACAAAATATTGCGTTACCATAGCAACGAACAATAACTTATTAGAAGTGTCAGTGTAAAGTTTGACGTCAAAAAAGTAAACCAGAGTCACGCAATAAATTAAATGAAAAAGATGTCCACCGAAATTGTGAAAATCGAAAAATTGGAGTATCGAGCCATCATCAAGTACCTGTATTTAAAAGGGTTAAGAGGTAAGCAGATTTACGAAGATATGCTTAATACCCTTGGTGATCAATGTCCTTCGTATGCGACCGTCAAAATTGGAATGCAAGCTTCAAAAGTGTATTTCCATTGAAGATGATGACCGATCGGGAAGGCCAGTTTCTGTGTCAGTCCCCGAAAATATCGATGCAGTTCATGACATGATTTTATCAGACCGTCGAATTGGGCTAAAACGGATATCTGAAGCACTGAATATTTCATACGAACGCGTTCATCATATGGTTCACGTCAATTTGGACATGAGAAAAATTGCTGCAAAATGGATCCCCAAATGTTTGAATGTTGACCAAAAGCGTGCAAGGGTAGAAGCATCGCGTTCGATCTGTGCTCGATTTGAAAACGATGTAGACTTCTTAAACCGAATTGTTACTATGGATGAGACTTGGGTACATTTCTACGATCCAGAAACAAAGCAACAATCGATGGAATGGCGACACTCTGGTTCTCCAAGACCTAAGAAGTTTCGTGTCCAAAAATCTGCTGGAAAAGTTCTTGCTTCAGTTTTTGGGATTGCCATGGAGTAATCATGATTGATTTTTTGATAAGGGTAGAACAATAACTGGAGATTACTATTCGACATTACTGACCACTCTACGGGAAAATATTAAAGAGAAAAGACGCGGAAAGCTATCCAAAGGTGTTTTGTTTTTGCAGGACAACGCCCCTGCACACAAATCTCATGTTGCCATGCAAAAATTCGTGATTTAGGGTTTGAATTACTAGAACACCCCTTATTCACCCGATTTGGCTCCGTCCGACTATCACCTCCCTCAACTGAAAAAAAGTTTAAAAGGTCGTACATTTTCTTCCAACAAGGAGGTAATAGAAGCTGTGGAGGTCTGGTTTGCAGAGCAAGAAGAAACATTTTTTTAAAGGTCTAGAGACGTTGCAGGTTCGCTGTAATAAATGTATCCAATTAAGAGGAGAATATGTTGAGTAATAAAATATTTTGACATTGAAATTTTGTTTGGTTCTATAGTAGGCTAAGAATTTTTCAATATATCCTCGTACAACCAATCTCCATACCGGTTTTTACTCAATTTTATCAAAAATTTTAAATGTATTGCTTGCAACACACAACATAGAAGGCTTCCTTTTCTCTCAAAAACTGAAACTTTTTATGAAACAAAAAAAACAATAATGACCATTAGATTTTATAAACTTAACACCTAATTCCACTCATAAATTTTGGTAAGTCAAACACAAAAACTATTACTATTACTATTGATTGTTATTATAATAATTTTATAATTTTAATTTTAGTTGCTATTAACTGAAGATAACCTCATGGGATATTTTGATAAGTCGAAACTGTATTAACTTTAACAAATTTTAATAATAAAATGTATTGGACGACTAAAAGCTTCCCTTTTTCTTTTTTAAAAATGTTGAACAAGTTTTCAAGGGTTATTACCACCAATTTTATTGATTCAAGTCATTTGCTTACAACCAAATTTTAAGTTAAATATTCAGTATTTATCCAAACCATTGAAGTGATGAAATTTAGTTATTGATAATTTACGGTAAGTATTACTATATGCATGGTATCTTATTACAGACCGTCCATCAGCTACACATCTTGCGCAGGTGAAATGTAGTAATTTCAAAGCGTGTACCGGCAACACTACGGGCAGAAGGTAGTAGGTATTACCAGCAACACAAATTGGTGCAAAATAAATGATAATTTTCTGGTTAAACTTTTTACTAATCAGAAGAATATTTACTTAACAACAAAATTAATTATAGTTTAAACAAAGAAGCTTCTGTAATTTAAATTAGAAATTGTAAATTAATATTGGTTTGAAGTCAAGTGTCAAGCAGTTTGTTGTCAAAAATAGTTAAGCGGATGTAATAAAAAGTCTTCAAGAAAGGATCTCTCAAAAGAAATTTATTTTCTGTCTGTATTCTGTATTTTTTTTCCAAAATTTATTAAGGGTGGGAGATTTATTGTTTATCTATAAGAGAAAAGGACTTTACCATTTGATTATTTGTAAAGTAAGAATAAACTTGGGAGTGCATCTCTCTCTGAATATCTTCATACACCAAAAACCTACAAACTTAACACGTCTTAGAACTTAACCAAGTTGGATGTAATTGTACGGTTAAGCTTAAACCACATAATACATTAAATTTACTTAAAAACAACACACCCTACACGCATACACGTCATGGAACAAACAAAGAATTCAATATTAGGGTTTAAGAATTCTACGAAAACCTTTGATAAAACTATCAAAATAATCATTTTCTAATAATCAGTGCATGGCACGACGGATATAAAATTTGAAAAAATAAATATTGCAGTGGACGTAAAACGAAAAACATACTTGCTTTTAAGCAAACAAAATATACTTAAAATACAGTACAACCCACTTAAAACAAATACTTTAGTAAGACCAAAATAATATACGCGTAAAACACAACAATTTTCACCAAACAGAGGTGACATACTTAATTGTGCTTAAAAGCATGATAAAAAAACATTTGTTTAGTTGTTAGTTTACTAGTATATCTACATAGTTAAAATTATTGCGCTATGCTCGATATCAGAAATCAGCTAAATTACATGCGGTTGCCTTTTTTAAAATATCACCGCCTAAAATGAGCGTCTTCTTGATGGTTAAAAATTAACTTACCTCTCTTAATTTCTGAGGAAGTATACAAACAAAAGTTGCTTCATATGAATAAAGCCTTTTTATTTGCTTATTACTTACTTTTATTAGCCTATTGTCAAAGTACAAATGCTGATTGTTTAAACAAAACCTAAGATTGTTTTCTTTTATTATCAAAACTTTACTCTTATTTTTAAAGACAAATTTGAAAACAACGTAAATTATTACTCGTAATAGCAAAATGTTATACAGGAGTAATAAATTTAACAAATTGATTTATTTATTTATTCGTATGGTAAGCTTTGGCCAGATAACTAGACGACAGTTTTGTAACATGTTGGGAAAAAAAATGTAATTGTATATTTAATCCAATAATGATCAAGTACTGTTGATTTAGTCAGGCTAGTGACAAATTACCATGTGTCTGGTCTCTTCACCAAACACAAACAAAAGCTTAAGTATAAGAAATTAGAACAATTTGTCAAACCAATGATAATGAAAGGATAGGAGAAACTTTTTAAAACTTACAAAAAATCTTCTCTAGCAACAGCTTATGACTTATATATTAGAAAAAAAATAGAAGCTGAAAAATAGAGTTTAACCAGTTGATGCTTTGTGGAGATATCGCATTTGCTAAAATCCTTAAATCCATTTCTTATTAAATTTTTATAGTTTAAGAAATCAACGTGAGGCAGCTCCAAATTCATATTAGTGACTTGACACCAGCTAATATTTAATTACATGACAACCTCTCCCTTACCGTCCTCATCTTTAATTTCATATACTTTGTAAAATAATCCTTGATCAGTTTTCTAGTAAAAGTTTTGTTAACTTTTGAAATTGTCTTATCTTTGAGTCTCTATTATTCTTTTATGGTAATTTTATCTTGGGTTCTATTAAAATATTAAAAATCTAGAATTTTATGTTTTTGATTTCTCACTTATGGAAATGAATTTTATACAGTTCAGAAGATGATAAAATATCGGTGCTGTTTTTCTTAAAATATTGATAAAATTTAGTTTCATCATTGAGAAGATGAGATATTAGTGTGCTGAACTTGCTTTCAACTTTCTTTTCCTTTCAAGCGCTATAAATCCACTGTCTTTTCCGTTTTGATTGAGTTCTCCTCTAGTTAACATATTCTTCCTCTAATGCTAGAATTATCATTCCTAATTCACTGTTTTTAAAACATATTTTTCTCGATTTAGTTACGTCAAGTTCCGAGAGATTACTGAAAACAGAGGGGATGGCAACAAAGTCAGAGGGAACGAGCCGACACACGGCCGATTTGTGAGTCGAGCGCGGTGCGAAGATGTGTGTTCGAGCTTTATAACTTTTTCTTTTATTACTCTGGCATCATCACCAAATATAAATAACTCAATCAGTTAAAGAACTTTGTCCGTTTTCAAGGTTCACTAGCCCCTATTTTCTGTATACCCTTATACCGGTTTTCGTATCATGCATTGCAAGTAATTCGTATCGTTTACAATAACCTTTTTCTGATCATCGGAGAACTATTTATAAGGTACACATGCACTTGTAATTAAATATAATACAACTACTTTTTCATTTTTTAGAATTTTGCAATTAATAAGAGTAATTATCGTTAAACACGTAAGTAATTAAGTAAAATTGCAGAAAACGAAAAAAAAATTGTTAGTTTTGAAGAAAATCCAGTAGATGACACCATTTAGGTGATTGTCCTAGCTAAAAATTTAACCAAAAATCGCAATCAAGTATGCCATAATTCAAAATTTTATAAATAGGAGGAAAACCGACGCTTGCGGTTTAAAAATCTAACGCGGTAAAGAACGTCGTTCTATGTGATAAAATTTTAAATAAAGAGAGCAATTTTTGAGCAAGACGGAAATAAAATAAACTTTAATAAATGCTAGTGACGTGAATTTAAAAGTAGTGCACAAATAATAACAAAATAAATTTGAATTTATGAACAAAAACACAAAAGCAAGTAAAGAATACTTACCGAGATAAAAAGTTTGAACGAAGGCCGCGTATTGGAAGGCTGGAATTGTTGGTGTAGTTCCCAACATCAAAAGGAGGCCGTAATTCACACGCTATACAAGATAAAGTCTACCTCTAAAAGAAGAAGCAGGAGAATCAACAATAAAACACATATCTGAAAATACCGATGATCAAGGTCAGATGTTAATTTAGTAGTAGTTTAAGTTAAGATTTAGAATTTTGTAAATAAATTTGTGCGTAAAGGGTTGGCATCCCACTTGTACCGCTTTCAAATTTCGAATGATTCACGTAAGACACGTGTTGGAAATTCAAACAAAACCAATGTAGCCGGTTTTTAAATTAACAAGATAATTTGTAATTTTAGTTTAATAAAATTTTGTAGATAATTAGGTTTTCTTGGGCTTGCTGTATCGTGTTATGTGTTTGAGTAAAGAAGGTAAAAAGAAATAAAGAGAAAATTATTATTTCTGATAAAGAAATTAATTATTATCCAAGTCAAAGTAAAAATTAATGTAGTCTACACACATAAAACACCATTCTACCTGATAAAAATTTACCCATGAGATTCAAGAGTAAAGTAATTGTCGTGATTGTGAGAAAGTAAAGTAACAATAAAAAGTTTAAACATATTAATAAACTACCCCATCATTAGAGTAGGTATAATCTGGCTTTCATAAATTGCAGCTTTGGTTGTTCTCTCTTGGAAGACACAGTTTCAATTTTATCTTTTTTCCTTAATACTTTCTGTATCTAGTTACTCCCAGTACTTTATTTAACCTTCTCGGCTTTCCGCTTTGTTTTGGAAATTTCTTCCCTGTTCATTTTAAGTTTGTTATGCTTACTTGCTCTGTAACAAATAATGCAGTTGCTCTCTAGAAGATTAATAACATGCAAATATGAAATAAAATCAGTTACTTCTATATACTAAATAAGAGGTTACTATTATAAGAGGAATATTTCGCTTAACTAAAACATAGTCCAACGACCTGAAGGCGACTCATTGTATAATTTATTGTCGACTTCCCTCATTGTAACAC
Source organism: Abscondita cerata (assembly GCA_030710515.1). Lineage (NCBI taxonomy): Eukaryota > Metazoa > Arthropoda > Insecta > Coleoptera > Lampyridae > Abscondita > Abscondita cerata. The sequence goes on along the minus strand of JALBCR010003407.1, from coordinate 31,823 downwards.
AAATATACCTTACGTTTGAATGGTTTAGGCAATATTATGTTTGAAATAATAACAACACTATTCTGGACTTCCATTGTATATATTTTATTTTAATAGAATAAACACATAAACAAGCATACTAAGAGCCTTCAACATTTTTTTGCAATATTTACTATTATGTTATGATGTACAGGGTGTTTTAATACTACCGTATACCACTAACGATTAAAACTTAAATAACTTGTTTAACTTAAATGAAACACCCTACATTTATGTAACCTGTTAAATGTTAGAACTAATTATTTTTTTAGTCGGTATTAGGATTACCAACCCCTAACTCTGATAGTTTTCAGGATATTTTAAAATTTGGTAGTTTAAAATTTACGATGTACTGGTATCTAAGTTACCTGTGAAATATCCGCAATAGGGACATTATCTTGCAAATTTCAGTTTTAAATATTTACCTTAAAAATATTTATTTTTTTTTCATTTATTTTTATCCCGAGTTCTAAGAGTCGAATTACGCACACCGGTCACAAATTACTGATGTTTAACAACATCTACCGTTATTTGGTACATCAAAATTGATCATATCGACAAACTTTAACTTGTTAACTAAGGTTGTAATACAAATCTCTATAATAGTAGTATGATAATTTCAAAACCATTATTTTTGAATTTTTAACAAACTTAGGAATGTTTACAGTGTCATCAATTTTGGTGAAACTAATAACGGTTGCTGTTGTTTGTACCAGGTGGGGTGTGATTCGGCTGACTCTTAAACCCGGCATAAGTCATGAACACATTTTTTTTTTCTAAAAAAAATTTTAAAGTTATTATTTAAAGCTGGATTAGCTTATACATTAAAAATGTTCATTTTACTGATATCTCACAGGTAACTTAACTCCAGTAAATTGCAAATTGTTAATCTAACAAATTTTAAAATATCTCAAAACTATCAGAATTAGGGTTGGTAACCCAAATACCGATTAAGAGGTAACTAGTTAACGATTCCAACAGGTTACAGAAATGCAAGGTGATTTATTTAAGAAAACAACTTGTCGCAATCGGACAACGTTATTATTAATTAATTTATTTAATTACAACACTTACGTGCAAGTAACCGCTTAGCACCTTATCTTCTTTAGCAGGGCCCAGCTTGGTTTTCGCAGGTGTGACAACACTGGCACTTGCACATTAATATAATTAAACTTTTTATGGCAAATTATTAACATTAACTTTGGTCCGTTCACTTGCGGGATATCAAAATTGTGTCTGTTTTCCACTTCGAGCGGCATTTTATAAAAATTGATAAACATTCAAGAAATAAATTTAAATACACAAAATAAATAGAACTATTTTAAAGACGTAACGTTTCCCACTCCACCAAAAAATCCGTTACGAATTTTTTTTAATAAAAATAAGTTAAACTTAATCTTTAGCGGAGAAACAAAAAGAAAAAGCGTAGTTAAATACAATACAGAAACGAACAATGTTACCGATACTAATTACAAGGTAAAGGACACAGCTTAATCACTGGTCTTTGAAATAAGTCTCTTTGTAGTTTTAAGAGTTACTACTCGTACAACGTTATCAGCAACTGGATGCAATTTAACAATTCTAGCTAACTCCCAGATCAAAAGGCGGTGTTTGTTCATTTTTTATCACGACAAGTGAATCAATACTTGCTGCTGCAACACGTTTAAATACTCATTCTTCCACCGTTTCCAAAAATCAAAATTCATGTGTTGCAGCAATTGCCAATGATTTGGCAAGTGCGTTAAATCAGGTTTGGTAAAGTTGAGTTTAAGGGTTCTAAATTAAGAAAATGCGCTGAGTTAAAGTCTCTAAGTAATTAAGATCCTGACTCATAGGACATAATGGTCTAGAATTTAGTAATGATTCAACCTGCGTAAGAAATGTGTAGAATTCCTCATACGTTAAGGTTTGTGCGCCAACTACGCGATTTATATGAGTTTTAATGGATTTTACTCCAGCTTCGCTTAATCCATTAAAATGTGGAGAAGTAAGTGGGTTAAAAATCCATTTCAAATTTAAATTTTCCGAGGCATTTTTTGCCATTTCGATAAATTAACGGTTTGCTCCAACAAAATTTGTTCCTTGATCGCTAAGTATCATAGAACAAGTTCCCTACGAGTTATAAAGTGTCTAAACGCAGCGATGAAGATATCTGATGATAATCGGATACCAATTCAATGTGAATTGCCTTCACAGCGCAATACACTAAAATACATACGCATGATTTTAATGTTTTCGCCCCGCGAGATTTGCTTAGAGTAATGTTGAAAGGTCCAGCATAGTCAATACTGACTATTGAAAAACTTTGATTTGCGAAACCCGAAATTTAGGTAAATCGGCCATCATGGGTTCGTAGGCCTTGGGCTTTTTTAAAGCATTTGACACATTGGGAAGTGCATTTGTAAATTGCGTTACGTAAAGATAGAATCCAAAACTTTTGGCGTAACAAATAGTGTAGAGTTTTAAACACAGGGTGAAGGAATTCGTTGTGAGTATTTCTTACTATACTCAGTATACTATTGGCTATGCGGAGTAATAAACCTCTCAGAATTATTGAATCTCCTGTATTGCAGTAGCGTAGGTACGTGATACGTTTGGAAAATCATATTTTTAGTAGGTAAATATATTATAATAGTAAAATCTACCTTTATATGTTATTTATTTTATTTGTATAGTAGATCACATTACAAATTTTACGTCTTATTATATACCATTATTTTTGTATCTTGGTATAATACCCACATCTACGGCTATGATTCTCGTTTTGTCAGTACCTGGGCTGATGGCAAACGCAAGAGCGGGCACAATGATTGTATTTTGGTTAGAATTCTATTGGTTTTTACATTTAACCGTAGAAGTACTGCTTTCACAAGAAAATAAATAATTATTTCAAGCAATTATGATTTATTACTCCACACCAATAGTATACGACTTTATCAAAGTAGTCAATATATGACTACTAGGTAATGAAAGTGGATGTTTTATGCGTCAAATGATAAATAAGAATTTCGTAAACGTCCACCCACCCTAAGACAACCTAGTCTGTCGACAAATAATGCTAGTTTTCTAAAAGTTTTGGGTAGTAAATCATTATTTGAATTGATTTAAACAAATCTAAAAACATTCCTTTTGTACGTGTCTGATAATGACAATTAGAAAGTTTTGTAGTTTTTGATTATCCATATGAGTTTCACGTAGTACTTTTGATTTTGAATAATTTACAAATCGACAAATGTAATGATATTATACGTTGAACTTCTTTGATGAAAATTTGTGAATCTATAAAATGTTGCTCAACGGATACGTTTAAAATTAAAATTTTGTCTTCATTTACGGTTTCGTTTAAAATTTCTGGTTGCTTAGGCCAATGATCTTTTGTTTGAGACAACCAAACAGGTCCATGCCACCATAACGAGTGGGAGATTAAGTCAACAGGAGTTAGTCCACGCGATCCGCAATCTGCGGGGTTATCTGCAAAGGGACATAATGCCAAACAACATTAGTCAACCTTTCTTATATATATGATATTCTGTTGGCTACAAAAACCTTTTTTGTATGAGGAGACGAATTTAACCAGGCCAGCGTAGTTTGGCTATCTGACGAAGCGTGCATTTCGTCAATTACTAAATTGATAAGAGATTGTTTTATAAAATGATTAAATCAACTAACAAAACTGCGCACACAATTCAAGGCGTGGGATTAAAATTGTTTTAAGTGGAGCAACGCGTGATTTACTACACATTAGTGAAGTAGTTATATCATGTGAGCGTTGAGTAATACAAATATAGGCTACAGCACAGAACCCAACTTGAGAAGCATCTGCAAAAGCGTGTAATCTGACCTTTAGAAATATTGTTGCTGAGATAATATCGAGGAATGCTGACCTCAGATAATGAAGGCAATTGTTTTTTAAAAGTGTTCCACTTTTCTACGAGCTACCAGGAGGAACATCATCCCAAGAAATTTTTAATACCCACAACTGTTGCATAAGTACTTTTGCGAATAAAATGCATGGCGTGAGAATCCAAAAGGATCATATATCCTCGAAATTTCTGATAGAATGATCCGTTTTGTGGGTGGCGTGCTGCGTGATATATAAGAGTAGGAAATGGCATCGGCTATTGATTCCATTTTAGACCTAAAACTCTAATAATAGGGTTCTTCTTTATCAAACTCAACAGCGTTTGGAATGTTAGATGATTTAGGAATTTGTAAAAGTTCTAAGGAATTGCTTGCCCATTTACTCAATTCAAATTAAGCCAGTTTCATCAATTGAATTAATTCATTTTGTAATTCTAAAGCGGAATGTACGTCTTCTGCTCCATAGACTATATCATCGACATAAATTGCATGTTGTAAAACAAAACTCCTGAATTGGATCATTTTTAGAAAAACGTCACAAAATTCTTTGAAAGTTTCGATGTCTCGGTGCTATCAAAATTTGTCAAACATTTGTTTAATGTCACAGATGAATGCAACCGGAAAAGATCGAAAATTTAATAGAATGGATGAAATGTCCTGTAATTTAGACCTAATATGAGTGTGTCCTTAGTAAAAGCCCTGAAGAAGCTTTAGCGGAAGCATCAAATACTACTTTCAATTTTGTAGAGGTACTTTGTGGGCGGTGTATACAATGATGCGAAATATAGTAAACATTTTTTCGTTTAATTCACACCCGAGAATCAGTGACATATGATCCAATTCTAAATAGTTTTTCATGAATTCTGAGTAATTATCGTGCAGGATGGCATCCGTTAAAAGACGTTTCTCCAGCAAAAGAAAGCGGCGTAAGGCTTAAATGCAAAACCACAAATCTACCATCGGGATTTCGAAAAATTGTATTTTTAAAATAGATTTCACATTGCTTCTCTTCCAATGTCAATTTTGTAGGAGGTGATTTAACTTGATCTACTTCCCAAAATTTTGCATACATGTATCAAGCGAGGTAATTAAAGAAGTACTACAATAATTTGGGAGAATTGTTAATGGTTTTGAGATTTACCTGAAGTACCCAAAATAAATAGTATCAATAGCCACCGGTTGATTGGGGTTTCCAAAAATGTGGTTATTGTTTAATATGTAAGGAGTTAATTCTGCTCCTATTAATAAATCTATTGGTGAGGGAATATTACATTTTGGGTCCGTCAGAAGAAAATTTTTTACATGAGGCCAATTATCTAATTGGAGAGGAATCTGAGGTTGATTTGAACATATTTGTTTAACCACATGAGCTTCAAAATTATTTCGGGTTGTGATTGTTGTTGTTGGTTTAATTTGGCAAAGGGTTACTCCACTGACGCATTGAGAAGACATGTTATTTAAACCCTCAATTGGTAATCTTACCTTATTATCTTTCAACCTAATTTATTAGACATACTTCGAAATAAAATTTGCCATACGCCCGAATCAATAAGCACGTGCAATTTGGTAATTTGCTCTTATGTCTTTAATGTGTACCAGAGCGGTCGACGTTTATGAATGAATGTATTGGTCATAACATTTACGTCAGATTGGGTAATGTAAGATGTAGATACTGAAACTTCATTTTGTTGTGAAGCAGTTGTTGGGTTTTGTGAAATTTGCTTTTGAGAACGATTTCAATGTAGAAGTGTATGATGCATTCCTTGACCAATTTTAAAACTGAAAGAGACTTACATTGAGACGTCATATTTATTTGTTTAATTTATTTTTAATCGTATGAGTACATGTAACGTTCGAAGTGTAAAAGCTCCTCCTGTGTACACACTCCTTAACCCTAATTCTTGTGTGGGTAATTACGTTGTATTGGTTTTTGGTGTTGTTAACTTGAAACTGTCCACGATTGGTCCGCTGTATTTGAACGCTTCCTGAAAGCTTATTCTGAATCAACTGTTCACGAGGAGAAGATATACCTCATCTGAAAATTTCCTTGCTTAAAGGGGTAATCAGGCCGATGGTAAGAGATTCTGAAACCTTTCAACGTTTTAAAACTTTATTTTGTAGGTAAAACATATGATACCGCATAAAGTGGTTTTTAAAATTTGCTAAAGGTTGTGCTCCACGTGAACTGTTCAACAAGCACGTCCTGCATTCTTCAGGCTAGGGACGCTTTACATCAGGTATACGATTGCCCTCGGGGTTTATCTATCGCTAACATCCCTATGTTTATTCTAGAGAGGGGCTTTATGTCTCCCCTATTACGAATATATTCTCTTCCGGTTTTTCCTTCGTCAACTTGTACGGCTATTGCGGGTCTACTCATGGCTTTTGGAGGCGTTGTGCCGAAATCAGCTACCCCACGAATACTCCGTCAAATCTGCAGACCACAGTGGAGGCTCATTCCGAACCGTTAATACCATTGAGAGCAAGAGTAATACTTCTACTGCTGCGTGGAAGGTCAGAGGTTTTAATATCTTTTAATTGCGCGTGAACCTGCAGTCGACCTATCACTCAAGTAGAAGTCACCCCTGACACCAACTATCAGGCGCGAACGTACAAAATTTATTGCGGATTATTTGTCGCTCGAATGTGTAATTGCATAATATATACCTGGAACGTTAACTAGTTATAGATATGAGTATTTAATACCTACGTGGTGTATAAGTCGTGTAAGAATTTAAACCTCAATCTTAATTAAGCCGAACGCATTTAGTTCCATTGACTTTCTCGGTACGAGCTCGTTCCCCGACAGCCAAAGTGAACAATCGTTTAAACTTCGCGGTGACTGAATTAGTCTTAAACTTCCCTTACACGTCTTCCTTAAATTCATGTAATATGTAACGTAACTCAGCACCATAAATCGACACATTCTAGGTTGTTCACTATAGACGTACCTTCAGTACGCGAAATATCAATTGCATATACGAGACAGTGGCAAGCAGTGGTAAATATTTGGGTAATTTCTTTACTTTAACTTGTAATTCTATGTAGCTCTAGTCATTTTCGTGTTACCTGAATGTTTAATGTTGTACGTTACCAGTTTTAGCTCATGTGTATTCGTAATATATCTGTGTCTTTAATGCTGTGAACTATCACAAATTCGTTTGTGTATTGGGGTGAATAAATATTGTGTGAAGGTTTCTCTGACTTTATGTCGAATTCTTTCGTGATTTGTTCCCTGTTTTTGTATATTCTGCTGCGGATAGTTTTTTGTATATTCTGCTGACCTTTGTTCTGGGTCAGATTCTTCTCCAGCGTTACTCAAACCTGGCGCCCTACTTTTTAATTTTTATAGGTTCTAGGAATAACGTGACTTTCCTAATCCGCACCCTACTCTCCCACTGAGGGGCATACTTTCCTAACAACTGACCGTAACATACATTTTAAATATTATATTGTGATGTAAGTGTTATGTATGGTGCCCCAGAAGATCAGTATAAATCTGTACAGTGTGGTGACGAAACCTTGTGCAATTGTGGATTGGTTCGTCTTGGCAAAGCCTTTACTGTTTAGAAAACCACTAAACCTAAACATGCCAAACCTACCCACCTTAGTATTCACATGTACAATATTAATTAAGTGTGTAATGTGATTGTGTTTTGTGAAATTGTGTTGTACATTTTTCCTAAGACGTCGTATGAAAACTGCTTAAACAATTTTTACATAATTTGTAACGATTAGCATGAAGAAATCTTTCATTTTCTGACAGCGAATTGTGAACACTGGAAAAGTGATGTGTGGAATTGCATAAAGAACAATTTTAAACATTTACATTTCGAGGTTGTTTTGGAGTGTTTAGAAAATTGACGTAACGTTACGTCGATTAGCGTTGGAAGAATTTATATGCGTACCGGAATAGACTGTTTTGACTTAGAAGTGGATGGCATTAATTGCGCTGAATCAATTGCTTTGGAATAGTTTTCTAAAAAGTCAATTAATTGCTTGAATGAAGGCAACTCGTATTTGCTAAGTTCAATTTCGAAAGCAGCTCTCGTCTTTTCATCTATTTTTGCAGCAACATATTAAATAATAGAAATCCCATTGTTCAACGGGAAAATTTAGAGATTTAAAGCTTCATGGTTTTCATTAACAGTATCCAAAATTACGCGTAAATCTTTTGCGCTAAGTTTTAACAAGGTGTTAGATTTTGATGTTGTTTATAATAAGCGGTTGCTAAATGTCTTTGTTTTGATAACGGTTTTTGAGAGTATCATAAGCCGTTTCAAATTACATTCTCTAAAAAAGCAGACCCTTAATTAAACTATGTGGTTCACTGACAAGAGAAGTTATCAAATGATGAAACTTTTCAATTTTGGTTAAGGAATTGTTCTGATGTACGAGTGACTTAAAAGGTTAAAAACCTTGCCAATTTTTCAGATTGCCTGAGAATTTAGGTATAGTGATTTTTGATAATTTAACGTTAGATATAGTTTGATTAGACTCATTTGATTCAACAATCGGTTCTAGAAATTTATTGTGTAGGGCCTTTTACCTTAAAATATGCGGTATCTGCTACGTTACGTATCGCGTCGTGACTTTCAAAATCGTCTTTTGTTATTAACCCGATGATTTCGTTATGTACACTCATGAAATTTAAAACTTGGACACCACAATTTCTGTAAACAAAAGTTTGCACATTGTGAAGCGGGCTTAAGGGTATCATTTACAATTCTAACAGCAGGTAGTCTCAGCAGGGGTTATCTTATAGAAGGACTGTAGAATGAATCATTACACTAAGCACGTTTTAGAAAATAGGTAATTTACGTTGCTTACTTAATTTTTTTCTTTAAAGAATATATTTGAAGGTATCGCTAATTAAACACCATAGCTCGATTAATTATCGAATCAAAATTTTGTTTAGAAAATGTTTACAAAATAAAATTAGAAATAATTTTGATTTAAAAAACGTCTACAAGCAATAACTTTTAAATTAAATCAAAAACTAAACATGGTTATTTGGGTTGACTGATTATTACTTATTTTTAAATAAATCTAACCTACTAATTATTGTAAGTTATTAAAAAAATCATTAAACTCTCTATTCATAATATTTAGTCCTTACAAAATGTATATTTTATGACGTTTCATTTTTTTCTGTAGTTAATATAAAAGTGAAAATAAAAACTAAGGCAATTCTTATTGTCAACGTATATATTTAGTTTTTGACAAGAATTTATTACATAATTATAATTAAGATACCAAGTTATAGTTTAAAATTAAATGAAAACGTTTTTTTAAATAAAGGTATTACTATATAAATAAATATAAGAAATCAATAATGGGTGTGACCTCCATTATTATTGATACATTCTTGGAGGCGTCTGCTCATTGACGCTATCAAGGTATCAATATAATTAATATTAATCGTTTCCCATGCGGTATCAATGGCTGCAATTAGTGCATTACGGTTTACTGGTATAAAATTTGGCCCTTGTTGTCTTCGGATAACAGCAAGTATTCGAGCCCAAACATTTTCGATAATGTTAAAATCTGGGCTTTTGCTGGCCAGGGTAACAGCTCCAAGTTATTTGCTTGTATCCAGTTGCGCACAACCTGCGAAGTATAGGGTCATCATATCCCGATAGTTAATTATCGAATGTTCCAAGAAAATATGTGTAAATAGTAAATGGAATCTACTAACGTAACGTTAAGTCGTTAATTATAGTTACATAACTCTCCTTTCATAAGATATAGTTCATATTAATATGCTTATTGTAAAGCTTCGTACACACCTGAACAACAAACCGAGGAACAAACAGAACAACGAACCGAACGGCAATCGGAACATTAATTTGGACGGTGCTACGTACGAATTTTAGAACAGATTCGCAAGTCCTGATTGTTCCACAAACGGTTTGCGGCGTTCCGCAACTTGTCGGTTTTTTCTCCGACATCAAAGAAAATGCGCGCGAATGCGTTTGCAGGTTTGGACGAATCTAAACAAAACGGCGAACAAACTTATGCAGGAGAATTAAATTATTTATTTTTGTCCTCCCTTTTGTGGGTTTGTTGTGTTTTAGGTAATATTATGGAGTTGACAGAAGAAAAATGTTTTAAATTAATCAGTGTTTAAGAATGCAAGAAAAAATAATGTCCCTATTAGCATCATTTGGGCGGGAAATTTCCAAAATAAAAAAAAAAAAAGCGAAGTAAAATAATTTTTACTCTTCTTTGTGCGTAAAAATTTGGTTGGCACTATCTTCTTGTTTTCCGCAGTTTTCTCTTCTCAATAATAAATATACATGAATTGAAAACTACTGAAAATAATTATGGGAACAGCACAAACGTTCCGTTTGTTGTTCGGATTGTGGAAATCATAAAAGATCGTTTGTCGTTCTGTTTGACTTTCGGTTCGTTGTTATGTTTGTTGCTCGGTTTGTTGTTCAGGTGTGTACGAAGCTTTACAACTTAAGCAACAATTTTTTAGAATAAAGATTAGTTTGTGATGTAATATTAGAAACACAAATTTATATCATATCAAATTTATGACAACTTAAAAACCAAAAACGTGTATGTTATTGCTAAGAAATTATTAAGGAAAAAGCGCAATTGCAGTGTAAATATTTATAATTAGATATAATTAAATAATGCACTAATTGCAGCCATTGATACCGCATGGGAAACGATTAATATTAATTATATTGATACTTTGATAGCGTCAATGAGCAGACGCCTCCAAGAATGTATCAATAATAATGGAGGTCACACCCATTATTGATTTCTTATATTTATTTATATAGTAATACCTTTATTTAAAAAAAACGTTTTTATTTAATTTTAAACTATAACTTGGTATCTTAATTATAATTATGTAATAAATTCTTGTCAAAAACTAAATATATACGTTGACAATAAGAATTGCCTTAGTTTTTATTTTCACTTTTATATTAACTACAGAAACAAATGAAACGTCATAAAATATACATTTTGTAAGGACTAAATATTATGAATAGAGAGTTTAATGATTTTTTTTAATAATTTACAATAATTAGTAGGTTAGATTTATTTAAAAATAAGTAATAATCAGTCAACCCAAATAACCATGTTTAGTTTTTTGATTTAATTTAAAAGTTATTGCTTGTAGACGTTTTTTAAATCAAAATTATTTCTAATTTTATTTATTTCACAATAAAATTTTAACAGCAACGTCGGTTAAGTTTGAAAATAACGATCAAAGAATATTTTAGAATAGGAAAGCGGGCCTGTATGTTTGCGATAATCAAATAATAGCGTTGATAAATCCGAATTTATGTGAATGAGTAAAGTTAAAGTTACAAACAAAATTCACAATGAAAATGTTACACCTTCAACAATTATTATTTTATTAATTATAAAAACAATTATGATAAGATCCGGCTCCAAGGACCATTAATGTCGCCATCGGACAGCGTTATTCATTAATTGATTTATTGTAATTACAACATTTACGTGCAAGTAACCGCTTAGCACATTATCTTCTTTAGCTGGGCCCAACCTCTTGATTTTCGCAGGTGTGACAACACTCGCACTTGCACATTAATATAATTAAACTTTTTTATGGCAAATTATTAGCATTAACTTTCGTCCGTTCACTTGCTGGTATATCAAAATTGTGTCTGTTTCCCACTTCGAGCGGCATTCTTATCAAAAATTGATAAACATTCAAGAAATAAATTTAAATACACAAAATAAATAGAACTATTTTAAAGACGGAACACAACTTATTTAAGTTTTATGTCGTTAACGTTATGCGGTAGTATTTAAAACACTCTGTAACATCATAACATATTGTAAAAGGAATATAATGGTTCTTAGTAAGGTGATGTAAAACAAAATTTCGTGTTTTGAAATTATTGCAATTTTTTGAGGGTCTGCATATCCATGTAAAATCGATTTATCTCAAAAACGAATGTAAGTTGGTATACGGACATGTTCAAGAACATACATTATTTTTTATCCTACAATTCAAAATAGAAAAATACAGAATGTTTCATTTAAAATAACCAAACTTTGATATATTACTTATTTCTGGAGCACCATGTACAATCAAAAATGTTTTTAAAATGTGGTTTTAAATAATCTCGATGTATGTATGATTTAGATTTCTTACATTAGTATTATTTATTGTTTTAGTGCTAGAATAATTCGTTGGTATTTCCCCACCCTGCACATTGTGCGAACTTATATTGTATAATCAGTGGTCGAAGTGAGAAAAAAATAGTGACGGTTTGGATATCCTATTTAATAGTAATGGGAAGAATGCATTGAAACAGATATTAAAAATTCATAAAATATAATATTTCACTTATTATAATGTATGTAAATTCAGCAAATTGCTGAAGGTGGATATTGGCTGGTGTCTCAAATTTCGTTCAGTCGAAAGTAGGAAGAGGACTCCCCGACTTCTGCGGCTGGATAGGAAGAAGTGGACCAGTCGTCGAAATTTTTGTTGTTGATTTACTCGGGCTAATAAATAAATAAATAAGAAGATTACTGTCTGATGTAAGATAAATAAATATATAAATTAGTTATTTATTTAACAAGTCGCTGCGTAAATTGACTTTTTAGCTCGCTAGGTGGCATTTTTTAAAGCTCCCGGTAAGGAGTAAAATAAAAAATCAAATCAACAGAATCTCCCAAAAATAATTTAACGATTGCTGTGATATTTTTTGACATGTCAAACAAAGGCGAAAAATTAATATTTATGACATGTGAGAACAATAAATAAAACTATTATTATTACCAAGAGTCCTTAAAGATGTTTCCAAAGAACTTCGTAGTCGGAAATGTGCTTAGTTTGTTGCCGTTTTGGAGATTTTGTGTAGTCTGCATCACGTCTGCCTGATAAAATCCATGAAGATACATACTGCAAAGGTCTGAATAGTTCTAGTGGAGGACCAACACATTTTATAAACAAAAGCGCTGCTACGGTTTTAACTTTTAGATGGTTTCTCAAATCAGTATGTACAATATTCATGGCACTGAATATTCGTTCACATTCTGCGGTCGACACAACAAGAGTTTTGACACTAGCGATTAAAGATTTTAAGGCTAACGGGATTTTACTGCTGTCTTCTAAATAATCACGGAAACTTCTAACACAATTTTCTTTATTCAATTTGAAGTTCGTTTCACTCACTAATATCTTGCGGCCACTGTTGTGGATCAAGTATTTCTAAAGACTTAATCAAGGTCTCATAATCACTATTATCCGGGTCAATTCTTGACACATGTGATGCAGAAAATGTGAATAAACGGGAGCGTAAGTTAGATGCTAAGCTTCGAAAGAATTGACCCCGGTTTATAAGCTGCACTTTTTTTCCAACATGTAATTCAATAGTTTGAAGTTTACGATTATGTATAGCTTTCTCTGCTTCAATAAAATTTGGGCCCGGCGTTTCTGCCATGGATTCTATAACGCGAATTTGACGCGTAATTAATTTGTGCGCTTCAGGAAGCGTTTTACCGCGTTTTGGAGTTCTAATGAAAGGAAGGAAAGTTCTGTCAAAGCATCATATAATATTCCCAAATTGTGAACAAAACTTGTTTCAGTTAATCTCTTTTAGACCGGAATATTGTGAGCGTTCGGCAGATAATCTCAACGGGTCGTTGGAAGCGCGTTCAAAATGCGTATAGAGAGCCCTGTAGTTTTTTCATACTGCCTTTACTGTTCGCAAACTTGATGCAACCCAGCGAGTACTTAAAATTTTACCAATAGAAAATACCTGGCATTCTATCTCGGCTGCGCTATAGAAGCTATATAATTTGTCAAAAATATTTTGAAATGATTAATACCAGCGACTTCGTTTACCACATCTCCTACAGCTAATTCCAAGCGATGATTTGAACAATGCCAGACAATAATGTCGGGATATTTGTTCATTAGAAGCGTTGCTACCCCTGATTTCTTCCCAATCATATTGGATGCACCGTCACTTGCAAAACATGTAAGATTTTGTGCTAGATAGTCTTGAGTAAAACCATGCGTTTCCAAACAAGATAACAAACTATTAAATATATTTATTGATGATGTGCTTTCCAGTTCAATCAAATCTAGGAAGAACGTTGGGGATTCAGTTTCAGAAACAAAATGATTTTCATTTATATCTGGTATAAATGCTTTAATGCATAAAACTAAAACGGTGGCTTTGCTTATTGAAGTAGATTCATCTATTAGTATAGCAAGTTTTAAATTATTTTCAATAATTTTCTTAACAATAGTTTTTCTCATCTCGTTTGCTATGTGACATGCAATGTCAGCACAAGAATGATCGCTTTGAAGAACTTGTCCCATTTTAACTCCATTAAACTTTTGCAAATCAACATCTAAAGGTAAATGCCGTTTATCCACTTTTGCGATAATTGGACACCCTGCTTTTTAGAAGGACCTCCTATTTTCTTCACTTCTGCACAAATCCTGCATCCAATTCTTCTGTTTTTGAAAATAACCAGTCATACATTTCACTTGTCCAATAGTCTGGCCAATCGGGCCCTGAAAAATTTTCTTCGGAGACTTTTATCTTTTTTAAAGGAACGTCACTCTTGCTCTGATCTGTATCAGAATTTTTATTTTTTATATTGGCGGAATGTGATATTACATTAGCACTATCGTTACACTGATAAACATCACTTCCGCTACCGGTATCACTGTTGCTACTACAAGCAGGTTTATTAGTTAGTGTTTTATTGTTTATCCACACAACAAACTCATTTTAAAGTTTTAATAAAAAGAAATCACAAAATATGCGAACTAAAACACGAAAATTGCCAACTTATGCGTACTATGTGCTAAACTACACTCTCTGACTCAACTGAAAGCACTGTTGTGAAAACAAACGGTCTCGAGGTCACACATCTCCGGGAAATGCCGAACTAGTAAAATTGAAGAAGCGGGAAAGAGCGAAAAAGAGATTCTCCTCCCAGATAAACGGGATGTGACGGACATAAAACAAACATACATATTGTTCTTGCAGTAATCAGTAATAGTGGTTGGAATAAACAATTAAATGTGCATCCGACTTTATAACTCAAAATTCAGTTGAGGAAAGTCAAGGTACGCATTTCATAACAGTAAATAAGTCAGGGTATGGCCGACGTACGCGTTCCAGAGTAGAAAATAAGTTAAGGTACGATTTTTCAATTTTTGAAAAGTAATGGTATGCCATACCCTCCCATACCCCTTCACTTCGACCGCTGATTGTAATAATAACAATCATAATAATAATAAAATAATAATAAGTCTACTCTTCAGTAATAGCTGAATTAGCCAAGCATTTGTAAATCCGAGGTACAAACTTCGGAGGTATTACAGAATTGCACTGTACAAAAATTGTTGTGTTAATCTATTATTTTCATTACTTAAACATTAAAGCAAGCTCCTCAAAAACTATTCAGAAGAAATAAAAAATGTGCTTGTGTTACTTAAAAGTATTAACGAAATATAGTCAACATGAAAGATGTCTAAAACCATGACATCGCGTTCAAAGCAAAGCAAAATAAAATCCAAATTTTGACGCATTCTCTACACGCTTTTTATCTCGCAGAATCTCTTTAGAAATTCCACTCGCGCCCGGTTTCAGAACTGACCTCTCAAATTCCAACTCTGTTTGATTGCTACCATACATACATACAACAGAACGCAATTTCCAATACGTCTAATGGCATTCGATCTGCCGAAAAAAACATAATCATGGGGCTTATGTGCACATTTCAATTCGAACAAAGAACTGAGTGCAATTAATTGCACGATAGCAAACAAAAACAAACTGTAATACCTGGAAAACAATTCAAGCGTAATAACAAATTGCATGTTTAAGAAGGAAATGTGTGCAATTTATTTCTTATTTTAGTAAGCCGACATTGCCAATTTGCTGAAATTCTACTAAGATGACAACTTATAAATTATGCCAACCTTACGAAACACCTCCACTTTGGAACAATATACTAAGAATTCTTTGTTTACTCCAACTCGCGTTTCGTATAGCCGTAACACAATTAAGGAAATGTGTATTCATCAAAATAAAAGAAGCGGCGGTTCGCTACACCAGAATGAAGCTCTAGTTGTTAATATGATTTACTCCGTTCTTTAGTCCAAAGAAAAGTTTAAGTCGAATGTGCATTTCAAATGAAACCTCTCACTTTGAACATTTGTCGTTCTTATTTTTAATTCCATTATACCACGTTTTTCTTTTTATTCTCTAACTACTCAATGTATGAATCTTTTTGAAAATATTACATTTGCGTGACCGCCAATTCCTAAAAAGCGTTTTCTAAAAACAAATCCCTTCGGTGATACATATATCGATTGTATTGTACAATTTGTGCAGATGCAGAATTGCTCAACATCATAATCAACAGTGACTACTAATTTCCAATTGCGGCCAATACACAATTACACATCTACATAATCTGCAGAACATTACATTCAAACGTATATTGCTTGCAACCGTTTTGTGGATGCTTATTTACTTGAACAAAATGTTTTCATGGTTGCATTCCATTGGGCAATACATCGAAATGTCGATACGCGGTTTATAATTACAACAAACAATTTAAATTTTTTTAGCTCTTTATATTTTGACAAGTATGTGCTCATTTAATGCATTAGATTTAATTACACACGGGTGCACTTTTTTATTAAGTTCAGTGAACACTTCTTTCATAATCTCCATTTTTTCTTATCAGTTATTTCTGTAAACTGAATCGCAATTTATTTTTGTAACATATCCTTCTCTTAACGAACACTAAAAATATGTTTCGATTGTATTTCTGCTTCGAAAAACATCAGTAAGAAAAAAATTTATGTAAACTGATATTGCAATAATGTGCTAAATTAAGCGCTTTTCATGTAGCTTACAGTCTGATTAGTAATTCAATTACAACTACAATTCCATTATAATTCCACTAATCGAAGTGTAAGCTTTGAAACAATTATGTGATTGATCGCAAATTTTAGAATAAATGTCAATAACCGCTGTTTATTGTCATAGGTGTCTAGCAATGATTTCAAATTACTTTAGAATTTAGTTTAACCCTTAAACCGTAATATGTGTCTGGTAGACACGCAGAAATTTTTAACATAGTGTTTTAATAGAAAACTTCAAGCACTTGCGCCCCCACCCCTTCAGTAGTCTTGGCGCGACATGTTTACAGGAGAACTTAAATGCTAAAAATAAGATATTTTCACTCAGTCTTTAGTGAGCGAAGAACACGTGAGTTTCACGGTGTTTCTCAGACACATATTACGAATAGTGTACATTATTTTAAGTGTTTCACAGACACATATTACCAATAGTGTATAAAATTAAAATTGCACAATATTAATCGTAAGTACTAAACACGAGTATTTTTATTTGAGAAACTAACGACGGTTGTATTTCATCAAAGATGTCAGCTAGTACATCTAAAGTACTAAATGCACCAAAAAACGCAAACTGCAAAGCGTTCGAATTGATGATCCCGATTTTGAATCGAAAATTTTGGTTATGATGAAAGAAGTGGAAGAGGATGAAATAGCTCCAGAAACGGTGCCAGATGTATATGAAGATGATTCAGATGATACTGTGACCGATCCAAACTTTGAGTCAGAAGTTTTCGATGAAAGTGATAGTGATGATGATGTTGAAATAGATGGTAATAGATCTGAAAGAGATCCCGATAATGATTTAGTTCCATCTACAGATAATAATTCACCTTCACACTATTTTGGAAAAAATGGTTTTCAGTGGAATGTTCAACCTCCTAAAACAACACGTACTCCTCAACATAATATCATTAAAATATTGCCAGGAATGACTAAAACAGTAAAAGAATTAGGAGCAAATCCAGCTTTTGAAAAAGATATGGTCACTTTTGTTTGACGACACAATAATTGACGAAATTATTCACTGGACTAATATAAAATTGGAACAAGTGAGAGAAAAGATCAATGATGCTCAAAAATCAAGTTACAGAGCCACAGATAAATGTGAAATGAAAGCACTTTTGGGTTTATTTATGTTAAGTTCGATATATAAATCAAATCATGAGGACATCCTATCACTTTTTAATACCAAGTGCACCGGAAGGCCAATATTTCGATCTGTTATGTCTGCAAACGTCACGAAGTTCTCACAACATGCTTGCGATTTGATGATGCAAAAACTAGAAATGATCGCAAAGTTGAAAAGAAATCCAGCTGCTGCAATATCTAACGTTTTTTAATATGTTTGTAGTATTAACTGTCAAAAGTTATATTCGGTAGGTGAATATGCATGTATTGACGAAACATTAATTCCATTTCGAGGGCGTTGTAAATTCAAAAGTTTATATGCCACAGAAACCTAATAAATACGGTATTAAATTATTAACCCTTACTGATGCTCGAACTACGTATTTTTATAATGGCTACATATACTGTGGAAAAGGAACTGATGGTATGGGACTGAGTATAGAAAATAAAAGTTATCAATACCTACACAATCTGTATTGAGATTAGTTACTCCTCTTGTTAAGTCAAATAGGAACATTACAGCAGATAATTGGTTCTCCTCGATGGAGTTGGATACGGGAACTGCAGAATAGAAATTTAACGTATGTGGGTACTATGAAAATAAATAAAACGTGAAATCCCCTGTAGAGTTTATACCTTCTAGATCAAGACAGCCTGGTACATCAATCGTATGGGTTTGCCGATAACATCACTATGTTGAGTTACGTTCCAAAGAAAAATAGGGGCATAGTGCTGGGTTTCTAGTATGCACCACTCCAATACTTTCAATTCTGCAAAAAGATAAGCCAGAAATAATTGATTTTTACAATCGTGACAAAAGTGAGGCGTTGATTCAATGGATCAAAAATGTGCCACTTATTCCTGTAACAGAAGAACTAAACGTTGGACCTTTTGGCAATTTTTTATATGATGCTTAACATTTCAACCGTCAACAGCTACATATTATATTTATGTTTTATAAATTCTAAAATCATAAAAAAAGGTTTGGTTTTATAGAGCAATTAGCGTTAAACCTTATAAAAACCTCACTTAGAAAATCGTCTTAAAGCCCCAAAAACATTCGATCAAGTCTGAAAGTACTTTTATTGAAGGAGTACTACAAGAAATATGTGGGATGTGATGTGTAATAACATCAATTTCAAAAAGGAAATAGTGACAAGACTTGAGAGAAAACGTAAGTGTAGCTTATGTCCATATACAAAAACAGAAATACGGGATATAAATGTATTAAAATGTCAAGTTCCCATATGTTTAGAGTGTCTCAAAGAAAATATGCAATAATTGTTGTAAAAGTACTGTAGAGTAGTTGTTTATTAGCAAGGAAATAATTCACCTTCTATTTTAATGCAATGTATACCTTTCTTTGAGTTATAATGCACAAAAAAATAAATAAATATAATGAAAAATAAAAACATTGTGTCCAATTAGTTGCGTGCCTCACAGACACGTATTACTAATAACAGATAAAAATTTGATATTACCGTTTAAGGGCGGTTAAGAACAACAGCATACACGCAAAACTCTAAAACAAGTGTTTAATACACTGACAATAAATTGTCGAGGCAAGTATACTAATGTCCGCCTTTTATTATTATATAAACAAGTAAACGTATACAAAACTAAAACAACAACAGAATAACCAAATAATGAATATTAATCAATTATTTTTACATTATTCACTAGTAGTTAAGTTAAAAATAAAAAGTCAGATAGTTTTATAAAATAGTATATTAAAGAACAAGTATCAGAAGACGGCTGAGGGTTTCTTAACAAGGACATAGACAAATTTGAATAAGTTCCCTCAGTTTTTTGGAAATAATTAAAAAAAAAAATGAGGCCAACTAGAAGGTTTTATCTCAACGGGAAAGGGTGCCTGTAAGAAGTTAAAGTTTTCCATTTAAATAATTTCATTTTAACCACTATTTGACTTATGAATTTTTATAAAATCACTAAATCATGCAAAAAATGTTTGGGATGTGAGAATCTCAAAAAAAAAATTATTAATATCGTAAAAACAAATTTTGTAGCCAGTTATAACCTTATTTATTGTCTGTTTATGAGTCTTCTCAAGTAATGTTGAAATCTGATTCCGAAACTTATGTTTGATTTATTTTATTATTTAAGAACAAGAATTTAAGACAGTTTATCAAGAGACCTTTTTGATAGCTAAGAGAATTTTCTAAAAAAGGTCTCTTATGAAACTGTAGAACTAATCGTTTTGAGAGAATAAAGAAAATAATGAAATTATGTCAATGTCAGTTTTATAGTTATCTTATTTTACCACTATTTTGTAGAAATCTTAAATTTCATTAACTTTCTTACGTTTTCAAACGTACTAAATTTATATTTTTGATGTCTTGTCAAAAATATTGATATATAATCCTGCCTTTCAATATATTTTTACATCCATTGAAAAATAAAAATCAGATTGTAGTTCTAAAATAAATCTTGTGGTTTTAAATAGCATACATTAAATATCAGAGAAGTACCTGTGGAACCTCATACAATCATCGAATAAATAAAATGGGTGCTTGATGTGACGTTAACCTCTAAGTGCAACGACAACATGTGATTGTTTTATTCTATATTTTTGCTTGTTGATAAACAGAATTAATTCAATTGCAGAATAAAAAGAAATAATAATGTACTCATACCTAGATTAGGCGAACATATTTTCCTCATTGGTGACATTGAAACTCAAATATGCGGTAACAAACTGCCTTCCAAATTGCAAGTGTTAAAAGTTCTTTTTTAATATACGAGTTGTTAAATTGAGTTTACGTGAAAGTGCAAACTCGTCATTCAAGAAGTACTTGTTTTTGGGCAAAGCTCGATTAGAGACTCGACAAGCAATAAATGGTTATGAAATGAAAAGCTTATACGAAAAGTGGCGAGCATTACAAAAATGCAGAAAAAATCCTTCAACGTACAATGAGAAAGATTTCTCATCCCAACTCAATAATTTGTTCGATAAAGCACATGCGAATGTTGATGAAACAGCTTGATGAGAAAGGTAGAGCATTTTTAGCAAATCAGAGGAGAGATAGTCGTGGGTTATATTGAGATGTTTAGACAATTTATGATGCCGAGGAATCTTCTTAACTTCGTCAAGAACAAATTTTGCAAGAGAAATTAAACGAAGTCAAGCACAAAAAGAAACGCTGGGTAAGTTGTTATTTTTTTCAATTTAGTTTTTTTTTATTCGATGATTTTTTATTACTATTTTTTTTATTTTTATTTTTGTCCATAAATCATTTTTAGCGCCAAGATAATTTTTTAGCTTTAAAATCAAACAATATTCAACATTTTCGTTTTAAAAACAACAAAATTCTATATTACTATTGAAAACCATAATTATCTTTGATTTGCTTCAGATAAATCTGTATTGCTGCGCCTTGGGTCATAATCTCAGCACATTAATCATTCATCGATTCTCAATCCTACTTTGCAGAGAACAACTACGAGAAATCAAAGCTAAAATTATCAGGAAGTCTTTCAAAATAACGAATTGCTCGCAATCGTTTTACATTGGGATGAGAAACTCCTAAAAATCTGCTACCTTGTGAAATACTGAATAGGTTACCAGTGGTTATCACAAATGAATACATTGAACAACTTCTGGGGATACCAGCGTTAGAGAAGGAACAAAAGTCGCACAAACTGACTCAAATTTTGAGGTCCTTGAAGTTTGGGGATTGTCTTACAAAGTAAAAGCACTGCTGTGACACTACTGCTTTTAATCTGGGAATTGTAAATGGAGCTGCAGCTCAATTAGAACGAATTTTGGAAAGAAATCTATTGTACTTTCCTTGCAGACATCACATTTTCGAAATAGTAATGAAAACAGTTTTTGACTTGAAAATGCCAGCTACCAGTGGCCCTATTCTCTACTATTTAAAAATTTAGAGAAGTTTGGAACTCTATTGATAAAAAGAAGTATATTATAGAAATGGAAAATGAGAAAATGAATAATGTATTGATAAATGATATGGAGGAAATTATCAAGTTTATCAATACAACCTGAAGACTAAGCAGCCTCGTGACAATTATAAAGCTGCTGGAGCTTACCAATTATTTCTTGGAGTAGTCACACCGGATTGTGTGAAATTTCGCGCCCCAGGGGAGGATCATCACGCACGCTTCATGTCAAAACAATATATAGCTTAAAATATATCTGTTTAGAGAACAATTTAAGTTGACTGCTGGCGAAGAAAAGCTAGACATTTGCATTTTCATCGTAAAGATTTACGTACGAGCGTGGTTCACTGCTCCAAAGGCAACGCAAGCGCCGAATTATGACTTACAATTCGTAAAAAAACTTTGAATGGTTTATGTGAATCGGCTCCAATTACAGTGAGCTTTTTTTTATAATGATTGCCAAAAGTGCACTTTAACAATTGGAAGTCATAACAAAAGTATGGAATGCATTCATAAACGTAGAGCTTCAGATAAGGGAAGTCTTGGCTTACATTAGTATCTCTCCATCTTAAGTTACAAGTGGAATTTATAAACAAAGTTTATGCCCGACTTATCCAAGGTAAGTTCGGTCTTGTCTTAAGCAAGACTGTGTCTTTATTATAGTCGGTAAATTTATCTTTCAAGTTTGGGCCAGCGTTTCATTTTAAGACATGGATCATGTTCTTATTCTTTTAACATGTGCATTTGTAAATAAAGTAGAACGTAATTCTGATACATGCATTAAGAACTACTATACGCTTAGTATTCGTCATAATCAGTTAGAAAGAAATAGAAAACACTAAATGTATTTTCTTTGCAACTGCATAAATGACAACAATATAGTATTCCAGAAGTAATCAACAATTTCTAAAGAATTGTTATCGTTATATTATGATTTTATCTTTTTACCTATTTATATTATAAAATCATAATATTACGATAACAATTCTTTAAAAATGTTGATTACTTCTGGAATACCTATAAACTGTTGTCATTTATGGTTTGAAGTTGATGCAAGAAAACTTACGTGTTTGGGTGTTTCTATTTCTTTCTAACTTAATTATTGTTATGACGAATACTTTAAACGTATAGTGTAGTTCTTACGCATGTGACAAATTTACGTTCCTACTTTATTTCTTGCAAATTGCACATGTTAGAAAGAATAGGAACCTTGATTCCATGTCTTAGTGAAATAAAGCGCTAGGCCGAATCTGAAAAAGATAAATTTACCAACTATATGTAATCTTTAACGTAGTGTACAGAGACTTGATTAAGAAGGCAGGCGTGCATGTTCGTTGCTATAGCAACCGGGTGAAATCAACAAACAATTTGAATTTCTTTAACTTTCTGCAGATTAAATAAATTAAAGAAATGAATGAATAAAAAAAGTTATATTTACGCGGGTAAAATGAGCTTCTGCTCGGTTTGGTAAAAATACCAACAAGTAGAGAGCAAAAGGATATATAGTTTCAGCCGAAAGCCATGTGTTGGGTAAAGATCCAACACGAATATATGTTCGATTGCCGGAAATACAAAAAAAGTATTTAAATACCAATAAACGTAAATTCAAAACTCACACTGTAGTTATTATTATCTTCTGGTATATAGACTGTCCATTTTATCTTTTCTCCTGAAATAGGCAACCGTTTGAACTTCCAGACAAAAATTAAGGGACTGTATAGTGTGTTGTTTATTTTTCTCCTTTGTACTGAACAAATAAAATAAGCACTTTGTATATAAGCTGTATATTTGTTAAAAACCAGTGTGGTGGAAATGTCATCTCATGTAATTAATAGTATATCCAGGTTTTTACTCTTTCTACTACACTGGCTTTTTAAATAAATACAGCTTATACACATGTGCTTAAAATAACATTGCCATTAATTACACTTCTGGATAAAATTAAAGAAGTAAAATTCAAAATAAATTTAAAATAAGATAACAAAACTTAACAAAACGACTTCATATATCATGCGAATAAAATTAATTCATCAAAGTTATGGCCATAAAAACAATAAGTATGTCTAAATGTAAAATTGAACTACTAAAGTATTATTGAACTATCGAAGACATCTTAACTAACGGGTGCCCCAATAAGAACGATAGGAAAAAATTTAAATAAAACAACAACAGTTTGAGATATCAAATTGGTTTTGGCTTTATTTTGAAGCTACATCCATGACATTATGTATGGAATAGCACATCATTCAAATGTCCGCCTTCGCTCGCTGGCAGTGCTTCAAGCGGTCGGTCCAATTTCGGATGACATTTTCGAGCATTTGCGGCGTTATGGCGTCGATGGCTACTCAAATATTGTTTTCGGGGGCATCCAAAGTGGCTGGTTTGTTGGAGTAGACCAATGAATTGATGTACCCCAAAGAAAATAATCGAGGTGTCAAATCACACGATCGCGGTGGCCAATCGATGAACGCTCGTTTGGTGATGATCCAGTCGCCAAACTTCTGTCGAACGGCGCTTCGAGCGTTGCGTCGCTTGTGTGGCTCGTGGCTCCATCCTGTTGGAACCACATGTCGGTAATATCGATGTTATCGAGCTCTGGCCACAGAAAGAAAGAACTTGCTGCCGAAAAGACCAGAATGGGGACTGGTGGAAGTCCTTGTCCTTTTCTTGCCTAAAAATTTTACTACATCAACTGATAATGAAACAACTATAATGGAAATTCCTCAATATGAAACACTGCTAATTCTACCCAAAAGTGACCATCCAAGCATCTTCCGGCAAAAGCAAGATTTTTTGTAAATTTAACAAAAGTTCATAGGAAAACCCACTATTATGTTATTTTATTCTATTACAATAAAATCAATAAATCAATAATTACAAAAACATTACAAAACCTTATTCTCCTTCCTCTTTATAGAACGCAATAAACCGAGGGATAGCAACAAACAAATAATGACCAGATTAGAAAGAATAGACAGTTAAAAAATGACGGCCATGCTTTGATTATGAAAGAACAGGAAGTGCAGGTTGAATTTGCTAACAATCAGTTGGCATTCTAAAAAAATGCAGAATTTGAAGAAGACTTTTTCAAGAAGAAATACCTCTGGAACTGAGTATTCTTTAAAATAAATTAGATATGTAGGTAGTTAACATAAAATTATGTCGTATTAATAATTTAATTCGTTTATTAAAATATATGATAATTATTACGAATAAATTGTTGCTTATTATGAAAATGTTTTTGTATAAAAGCAGTTCTTATTGCGTTTCCAATAATATTTTCTTGTACTGCATAATCTTGTACATGTAATCCTAGATCATCATCTTTCTTATTCATTCCACAGATCGGCATATCTAATCTCTATGTTATGCAAGACTGCGCAGGCGGTCACAATCATCAGAATATTATCCATCCTATACTGAAGTTTACTTTGAAGGCATAGAAATCTTCGTTTCAGTTTCCCATTTAATCTTTCAATATTTTTCATCTCCAATAGCAGTTCTAGTATTTGACCTGTAAATCTTAATTTTAAAAACTGTTGTCAAAAATTCTGGCATCATGAGCAGATTCTGGCCACTGCACAATTATATCCAAAATTTTCATAAGGAATTTTAGCTGCAATTTGCTAAAATATCTTTTATTCCCAAACTTTCCTAAAATATTTTCAATACCGTTCTATTATTTATTTGGCGTGCATCCAAGCATAATCTGATATCCACATTCCCTTTTTTCACAACTACTATCGGATTTATAAATCTGGTTTTGCTCTTCAATAATCCCACCTTCTAACATCGACGTAATTCCTTCTTAACTAGCTCTGTATATTTAAATGGAACAGGATACGATTTATTATAAAAGGTAGTATGATCATTAACTTCTAATGTATGTGTGTATATGCTTTGCTAATCTTGTTTCGTATTCAGTAACTCCTTATTTTTATTTAATATTTCGATCACAATTCCTTTGTATTCATTCGTACATTTTTCATCAATTTTGTAATCTTTCATTTCCATATTATTAATATTTATCCATTCCGTTTCATTTTCTAACGCTTCATCCTGAATATTTTCTTCTTTTTGCATTGGCACATTGATTTCTTCCATATCAAGTTTTTCTTTTCAAAATCAATGATCCTTTCGTACTTTCCCAATATATTCATTCCAAAGTTCATATCAGGAATAACCAAAAATCTCTTCACAATCACGCCTCCGATGTTAATCACACTCTGTAATTGTCTGCATACTGTGCTGATTTTCTTTTGTTGGCTGTTACCAAATTGATCCTTTTACAAGTGTTATACTTTTTCTAAATTCTTCTAAATCCTGTCTACAATTGCGCTATTTATTATTGAAAACTCCGCTCCGCTATCTATCAACGCCGTCATTTTTATTATTTAAAATTACTTGAATAAACGGCAAACTATCTAATAAACTACAATTTTGTTAATATGCCTAATTTTTTCAACTTTATCGGTATCCTGACTTTCAAATTAAAAAAATTCTCGCGGGTGCATATAATTATTATTAATCAAAATACCTTCATTTAAAAATCCTGGTTATGTATCTGCGCAGCTTCACTTCAATTTTATTTTGTGCATTTACATCTTCTCTGATGTTATTTACTCTTATATCCTTGTTTCGCTCTTCGTTCCTTTTTCATCCCTGACCTTCCTTTTATATCGATCATTCCTTTCATCATAATTGTTGTTTCCTCGTTTATAGTATCCATTATAATATTGCGGTCCCGAATATCTATATTTTTCCGTCGTAATTGTTAGAATGACTTGGAAAATTATAATTTCCCTTATTGTAACTGTGTTGCTGACTGTTCGCATTCCTCCTTGGTGAGTGGGCGTTTATCGCGGTATCCTCGACCTTGTGCTCGACCTTCCTCAACTTCCTGTTGCCGTTGCGCCTCCATTAGGTAACTCGATCTCGTACTTTTCCACTGCAAATTTTTATCACATTGATCGAATCCGTTTAAAATTTTTATTAATCGGTCGAATTCATTGATCTCTTCAATTATGATTTTATTTTCCACTTCCACTTCGAATTGTCCAGCCAAAGTGTCCATTATTGCCTTTTCATCCGTTCATTCCTCTAGTTGTTTAAATAGATAAATTTTGTTCAACGCATATTCTTCCCTGCTACCGTTTCTTTTTATCGTACTTGCTTCCGTATACCTCCGCTTTCAATGCGGCCTTCTCTTTGCGCCCCAAAAATTCTTGTACCACCATCTTAATATCCTCCCATCTCATTTTCATTTCATACATTAAATTCTTTTGCATCTCATCCAACCTTTATTCATATTTTCTTCCAATTTATCTAATTACTCAATTTAATGTCCATTTTTCTTTGATTTTCCGCTTTTCGTCTCTATTTCTCTGTTCTTCATCAACTTTTTGCCTCCTTTAGTCTCCCGTTCTTCTCTATCTTTTATCATGAATTCCATAATTTTTTTCCATTTATCTTCCTCTTTCGCCTTGAAATCGGTCTCTCTGACGTCATCTCTTCCTTCTTGCTTTCGCTGTCAAATTTTATCATTTCTTCTTCTTGCCTTCCGTCTTCCCTATCAATTATTAATTTGTTTTGCTTACTTCGTTTCCCTTTTATTTTATATAAATCTATTTCCTACTTGCCCTAGTAATTAATACCTGAGCTAATCTATCTTTTCTATCTACCCCAACTTTCCCGGCCTATCCTGCTCTACTACTTTTTATAGTGAATAAAACAAATGTTAATTTTCAATTTAAACTCAAAACTTGCCCCACGTTGCATGGCGTCATTAATACTTGCTATGTTCGCTCTTATTTTTTTCTTTAGCAAAGTAATGATATTATTTTAAACTCAATTCTCAAATAGGGTGTGGTTCAAAATTATTTATTTATTTCTAGAATTAACCAAAACACTCTCCTTATTCTTTTTGTTCACAATGCACCCTCTATTCTGACAACTCATCAATTTCAAACATTAAAGTTACTTAACTTTCAAGAAAAAAAAACAAAACCGAAATTTTAAACTAAATAGTCATTTCGCACTGTCTCTAAAACAACTTGATCCACCTTCAGTTAATTCACGCACGCGAATTTAACACCGTTTAAAGTTTGTTCGTAAAATGATTATTTGGAAATTAACTTCAAATCTGTTTGCAGGTTCACGAATAGGTATATATTTTTTTATACTCTATTCGCGTGGTTGTTCATTTTTGTTTCGAACCCCTTTTTATTTAAATACCCCGAATGTGCAGGGCACATCTACATGCGTCGACGCCTTAGGTTCCATTCCTTTTTCCAACCACACACAAAAAACCCACAAACACACGAGTTC
The DNA here is from genome assembly GCA_030710515.1 of Abscondita cerata. Classification (NCBI taxonomy): domain Eukaryota; kingdom Metazoa; phylum Arthropoda; class Insecta; order Coleoptera; family Lampyridae; genus Abscondita; species Abscondita cerata. The sequence goes on along the minus strand of JALBCR010003407.1, from coordinate 3,673 downwards.
AGTGTATTTTCGTTACACTTGCATCATGCAAGATAAGCAAAATGCCACCTGCATCCGCCTTTTTCGAAACATCAGCAGCCGTTTTTTCTTATCGCCGCACTATTAATAAATCTGTTCCTTTCTTCACGTTTTCACCCCTCACTTTGGTCTCATTTTCACTTTGATTCTTGTCCACCTTGTGACATTGCGCATTATTTCACTTTACTTACATTTCTAATTACAATTCTTAAGTTTTCCTCCTTTTTTTCTTTTAAACTAAAACCTAATACCTACTACAAAATATACTACTTAAATGTATTTACACAAGAATTGAATGTAAAAAGGTATCAAGTTTCCATTTTGTTACCAGTGTGCACCTTTTTTTTCTATATTTCAAAATACTTCTTTCTATTTAAATGAATACTACAGGGGCCTATACACAACTAGACTAAGAAGAATTTCATGTTTGTTTTAAAACGCCTTATCAGACATTTTTCTATTCCCGTTCTAATAACCCACAACATTTTTAAGGCACGATTTGAACTACACCCTTTTTTTTTAAATCTATTCAATCAACAATGCAAGCAAACCCATTTAACAAAATTTCTAATCACAACAATATATATAGTGAAACAGTATGGAAAGTAAGAAAAAAGAAGACATTAGCAAAGAAATCTGGACAACAAGAGGACTAAAACAAGGATGCCCTTTAAGCCCTGTCTTATTTTTATTGTATATAAGTGACTTTGAGGAGATGATGAAGAAAAACCAAGTTAGCGGCGTAGTGGTTGGGAGGACAAAAGTGTGGATTCTAGCATACGCGGATGACTTAGTGCTGATGGCAAGAGAAGAGAACAGAATGAGGGAAATGATGAAGGTTCTAAAAGATATTTAGAAAGAAATGACTTAAAGTTAAATACGGGAAAAACAAAATGATGGAATTCAGGAAAGGGAATGGCAAAGGAAGAAAAAGTGATGTGGAGATGGGGAGAATGAAATAGAAAGTGTAAAGGAATTCACATACCTAGAATATGTGTTTAGGAAAAAACAAGGAAGAAGGACAAATGAAAGACAGGGTGCATAAAGCGATGAAACTATTGGGTCAGGTATGGAGCATGGGTAAAAAGTTTGGAATGGATATAGAAAAAAGGAAACTAATGTGGGAGAAACGGATAAAAAGTAAGAGAATAGAGGCGGCAAAAAGGACAATAAAGTTTCAACAACGTATGAAAGGAGAGGAAACACTGTAAAATACTACAAGAATTCTGGAAGGAAATTAGAGAAGAAAAAGTGAAATATGGGCAAGAGAATAGGAGGAATTATTATTTGAAAAATGGATATGCAACAAGTGAAGTAAAAGACTAAGACAAAGGGGGAGGAGAGTTAGATAGACATAACACAAAGAAACAAGGACACAGAAAAACAAGAAAGGAGGAAAAAATTAGAAATTTAAGGTATAATAGGAATTATGAGAAGATAATGGAAGAAGAAAGACCAGAATATATCACAGGAGGAGAAAGGGAAAAGTGAAAAATGATAGCCAGATTTAGATGTGGTAACGAAGAGAGAGAAAGCAGTAACTGGATGGAAGACGAAGAAAGGAAGTGTAGATTATAAAAGGAAGAGTAGGAAAATATAGATCATCTATTAAGAGAATGTAACAAGTTAAGAGAGGAGGACAAGAGTAGGGAACAAATACTAAGTGGAAAACGAGAGGAAATAGATTGGATGTTGGAAGTATGAAAAGAAGAAAACAGTGTAAATGTCAATAAATGTAAAAAGTTTAAATGTAATTGGATGTAAGGTATATAAATAGTTCGTGTACTAGTCTTCATGTATGGTTGTTTTTGTACACTATTTGTTAATTTATTTTGGTATTGTTTTTTACATGTTTATCTTATTGACACTTGTCCAAGTAATTTTTAACGTAAACCAGTTGGTTTTGAATTTTATTTTTAATAATAAAACAATTTTTTGAATTTTTTGATGATCTGGATCCCTATGGTTCCTTGAGGAGTCCTTGATGTCTCCAACTCTTAGATTGCCTTGAGAAAGATTGGCACATCGCCAATCGAAACGTCGGCTATTAAGAACATGGTGTATCATTGACGACCCTATTGTTCAACTCCTATAAGAAGGCCCAAAATTATTGGGAATCTCGTTCACATTTATTATTATTATATTATTATAATCACACATAACTTTTTGTTTAAACAATTTCTTGATTATTTGCGTAATTACAAAGTTTTTTAATTTTTAAAAATAATAATCACACAAACAAGGTTATAAAAAAGTTGTTAAAGTAAATTTTGTAATGTGCATCTTTTACTTGGAATCTCTTCTTCTTAATCTTTTTTTGATCGAAATTTAAAACAAGCGTTTACGCAAAACTCCGCACCGCATGACTATTAACTAAAAAATATTTTTGTAAATACTGTAAAATTTAGCAAAATTCATTTACGTTAACGGCTTTTTAAGCATGATAGTTTATGCCCAAAATCTAATCTGTCTCGCCCAATTATATATACAATAAAATTCATATCCAAAGTTTTATAAAAATCTGTACAACGTTTTCTTTGACATTTTATTTATAAGATGTAGAATAAAAAATCGGATACCTACAACTAAGCCGTTATATGAACGCTACCTATGAGAGTACGCCAGACAAAACGAGGTATTGCGCACACATGTTCCTTAAGACGAGTTAAAAATTCTCACTATCACAAAGCAAAAATGAAATTGCGTTTTAAAAAAAAAGTTGAAATAAAACTCATAGACAACTTTTTCTCTCAACTTTTTGTATAATTGATATTGGTGTAGATATTGTTACAACAAATTAGTGTCACATGAATGTTATATCTCAGTAATTACTTATTGAATGAAAATAGTTTAAACAAAAAGTTGTGTATAATTACATTACAAACAACTTTTTTATTTTAAAGAAAAATGTTTAAAATTAATATTTTTAAATATTTTAGAAATTCTGTCTGTGTGGATTAACGGATCTTTTTGAATACTTAGATTATAATAAAATCCAGCAATTTCTGGGGAATTATAAATAAAGTCCACGTACAAAGTTTCATAAAAATTCACGTGGTGATTTTCAGGATATCTGTTTACATTCAGACAAATCGACTTGCCGGCCATCGGACATAATTTCTTTTTGCTTCATTATAACGTACTATAACAACCTCGTCGGAAAAAGTGACAAAAAGAAGTGTTAAAAGTTGGGTTTGGAAACCGTCGAATAACCTCCTCATCTTATTTATGTGGATGGAGTAAAAATGAATGTTTAATTCCAGTATTAAAGCGAGTTCCAGGGCGAGAGCGTAAGATTTGATTTCAAAGAAGCAAGTGAAAAGACCCGTACCGACGTCTTAAGTCCTGTCTTAAGGGTTATTCTTGTTGAATAGTTAAGTATATTTGCACGTTCATTTTTTTTAACGACTTACGTTCATTGTTCGTATGCTTTCCCGAACTTTAAAAGTTAATAATAAATGATGTCACATGTTAGAATACAGTTATTTGAATGTAGAACTGCGGATTTTTTCTATCAAGAAGATTTGACTTTGTATACAAATCTTAAGAAGTTTGAGCAAAATATTTTATGTCGTTGCAAAATTCTTAAAATCTTAAGTGAGTTGCATATATACAGTTAATCATGATAGTAATACGTAAACTGAACGAAGTACTG
>JALBCR010003406.1:0-93257 GCA_030710515.1 Abscondita cerata | reverse complement strand
ATGTTTATTACCTATTCTAGAAAATTTTACATTGTATGACATATGAATGTATCTTAACCAAATAATAAGACTGGAATAAACTATAGACATCTCCAGTACTGCGCCATTTTCATTTACCGTTTGTATTTTAGAAAATTATGTAGTTAACGGTAAATTTTAACTGAAATTTTTCATTTTTCGATTAAATAAGAATTTTATCTACGTCTTGTAGACATAGACAGACAGTGACACCGATAAGAGTTGTTATCTGAAATGACTATAAATATTATTTTTTTAACTTTCAAATTTCAAATTCAAATAAATCAAAAAATCTATTGTAAGAATAGAAGAATGTTACATCATTCAATGCAGAAAAGAATGACCTTTCAACACATGTAATTAAATATGGGGTGTCCCATTTGAATAAAATGACTTTTTAGCATGTTTGTATTGACCTAATTCAATTCACTTTTCACACCACCCTGTAGATAAGTATCAAGATTGAGATTGAGAAGGATGAAGTGAAAGTGAAATAAAAGTGACGCCATTTTGGAAATGTTTTAAAACAATAGATCTTGGTTCCAAATGGCAGCATACCAAATTCTGATTTTCTTGTTATCACGGTTCTCCAGATATTTCTAATGGGTACTCAGCTAAAGACACCCTGTATATCCCAAAGTATTTGGTTATTTTGATTGGATTGCACCTACAATCCGTCCTTAAATTAGTAAATTTTAAATATATATTACGCTGATTGAATTGGTGCTTTAGTTACGCCAAATCATCTTGCTTTTATTTACCAATTACAACAATATTATCTTTTTTTTTGTGTAGGTACAAATTTTTTTTATAATTGTCTATCATTTTTCTTAAAACTAAACTAAACTGATAACTAATTAAGTACACAATTTCAAACTATTAATGTAACATTTTGATTTTGCAACTTCAACTTTTATTATTTACAAAAAAAGTGTAAAATAGTTCGTTTTTTTATCCTGACAGCCATTTGATTAACTAGAATTCAGAAAAGAAATGATTTATTTTACTATTTAGCAACACTTTACTAGTTAGCAATACTTTACTTACTCCATTTCAAATAAGATGGTAGTAGATGGCGCTACATGCGAAGGAAAGTTTACACAACTACAATTTTGTTTCGCGGTAAATCTAAAATTAGTTATATTTTATAGCTAATCATCATTATATTTATTTTAAATCCAAATCAATAAACAATAGAACTTTATTTTAAATAACTTTCGTTCCGATTGATTATATGATTACTACAAAGAAAAAAAATAAGTCTGGTTATTAAAATTTTAATTCCGATTTATTACAAAATTGTAATTTTAAGTAAAAAATATAAATCTTCACGACTTGATTGCTCAGAACAACTATCAGATTCTAAATTAATGTATGTATACATAGGTTTTTCTTCTTTTAGCGTAATTATGTTATAAAGAATTATAAGATTTATCTGGTATAACAAAGGCAATAGCTTCATCTAATAAATGCTTAACATAAATAATAATATATGTCGTATTGTTACTTGTGTCCATATTAATGGGATTTAAGTTGTAATGGTAAGGTGGCATCTTAAGACGGTTCTTCCACTTTTTTTCACCATTTGGTTAATGACGTACGGTGTTGGATGAGATAAAGAACATTGACATTGGCTCATTTGCCAAGTTTGTGATGGAACCTTTTCAGATTTAACTTCATCATTCATTGTCGCCATTGTAGTATCTTTCCAGATTTTTATTGTTACGTGTCCCGCATTGACCCAAGTTTTATCAATCATCGGTAAATTAAATTGTGCGCCCCACTGCACTAATCTTTTTGATTGATGTGAATACTTGCGTCGCCATAAAACTATTTCTTATTATTCGATTTAAATATTATTTCTACTTCATAAATGTTCGGCCATAACAAAACTTTCTAAAATAATTATTAAGGGTTTCTTTTCTGCTGTCAACGCAACCATCATCCCAACACACATTTTAGATAGTTATTGTTGTCAATGAATTTTTTGAATTGATTTTTGATATGTGAATACAGGTATATGAATTCTTTAAAAAAAATTTTCATATTGGGATAACAATAATGCTCAAACGATCGAAATACAGCCTTGTCGAGAGGCTGTAGTTCGTGAGTTGTGTTACTAGGAAAGCAAAGTAACTGAACATCAATTCCTTTAGCCTTGCTTCTTTGTTATTATAATATATAAACTTCACTTTGTCCCACCAAATATAAATAGCAATTTCCAGTTGGTTTGTACTTTCCAAAGTGGTCCAACCACTCACAGAATAGCTTTGTGGTCATACTACCTTTGGGACTCATTAAAACTTTTGTTCCGATTAGCATGTTATCTGAATACGAGATCTTAAACAAAATCATTGGTGGCATACAGTTTCCCAATGCATTAACAAAATGGTCACGTTTTCGCCATGTTCTTGAAAACTAGGTGCACCGTCTTCGATCCTTTTATTGCAAAGGCAGACTGCTGGTGATGTAATGTTAGCCTGCGGCCTTTTTCAAACATATTCAAAATAATGTTTTACTACAGGACGGTTTAATATGGCAGATCTTGCTGGATTTATTCATTGGGCTTTTCATTTGCTAATACGTGACTTTTAAGAAATGCGAAGTACCAATCTTTGCCAATTATATTTTTATTTTCTTTCTGTTGGAACGATCAATTCGATTAACTTTAACAAACTAGTAAACACTACTTCTCAAAGTCTTTTGTAAGAGGAATTCCAATTTGAGCTAGACCAATAATCCTTTCTTCTAGTTCGGATTCTTGTATTTCTTTTAAAAGAAGTTTACGTTCTAGTTTTCTACTTACAACACCACTTCTTACATGGTTTCTCAAAGTACATCGAGGAAAACCTGTTTTCTGTTCCACAGCTTTTTGAGAATGCCTGTGTCGTAAAAGCCTAAGTGCGTCCTCCATCATCTCTCTGTCCCATAATTAAAAAAAAATTAGTTAAAAACAAATACTTTTATTAGTTACTGTAAACAAGGACTAAATTATCAAGTTTAGTTCTGGCATTGCAAAAAGAAGAAAAAACACTATAAAAATTATAAATCGATAGCCAAGAAAGACAAACAAACAAAAATACAAATTTACAATAACAATGCACATTTCGATAATTTTATTGTTTGCCGGTTCAATAGTTCATTAACGTCATTAGATTAAAAATTGGACGTTTCGATAAGCTTCCTGTTTATTCAAATACGGGTTTAAGCAAAACCGGTAAAAGTGAAACTTTTATTCAACATTTAAATCTGACTAATAGAACGCTAGTAGACTCATTTTCTCACAATGAATATTCATTTAAAAAAAAATTCTCATGAATATAATATATGAATTAATATTATAAAAGTATTCCACATTTGATTGAAGAGTGCATCTATAGCAATCAAGATATTAGAGATGTGTTCATTCAAGCACACTTCTTGGTACATGTACTTATAGTGTAATTACTTCAATTGCGTAACCCTGTCCACCACCACCCCTAAATGTATATCCTTGATGGCGCTCTCAAGACCCTGCCCAAGACTTGACTATACTTTCAATTGCGTGTAATTGAATTACAGAGCGTAAGTACATCAATTGCGTAACCCTTCCGCCGTCCATGTACTATCAAGAGGATACCCTCGGTACCGTGGTATTGAATGTAATTATTTGTTTACAATGTGCGTTCAAATTGAATGTCGTAATGTAATGTAATTGTGTTAATTATTATTAATAGCGTTCTATTGTAAATATCGGCGTAACAAATGTTACAAGCAGGTTTAGCTTGTCAAACGGGCAACGCCATCCTTTTCCAATACATTTCGTTTATTATTATTATTATTATCATTTTATACATGAGAAGTAGGCGGCATATCCGATTATACTTCTATTTACTGACAGCACTTAGATGGGAAATAGGACGATACAAAAATAATAACGATCATAATAAAATTAAACCTTATAATTACATAATATAGGTTGACATCGATTGAATTATTGCAAAACGAAAATGAAAAGAAACAATGTTATTTGTATAGAAGATCATACAACTTTTTAAAGGTGTTGAACGATGTAGCACTGACAACTTCGCTAGAAAGAGAGTTCCACTAATTCTGCACACGATTGGTAAAGAAGTTTTGTCTAATTTGTTTGTTCGGTCTATTATGTTGCAATTTAAAACTGTGGCTTCTGGTATAGTTGTTATGGCTTATCACTAATATATTTAAGTTGCACGAATAAAAATCGTTTAGTAGGTAACTTCCACCATGTCACTCCTTGACCTTCTCATTTGCAAATTGGAATGTTGAGAGCTTGGAGACGATCTTTATAGCAGAGACTGTTTAGTAGAAGACATAGCTTTGTAAATCTTCGCTGTGCTCGTTCAACCTTATTCACATCTTGATTAAAATAAGGCCGCTATATAACCGAAGCATATTTGAGTATTGGTCTTAAATAAGTTTTCAAAATCCTACTAGTATTTGGTACATTTAGGTAACTGAATGTTCTAGTTATGCAGAGCGATAGACAGTGCCTCTTTTTTACAATTTTGGCGATATGATTCTGCCATTTCAAATTAGATGATATTGTTACACATAAGTCTTCCTGCGATTTAACTGAATTTAGGATTTTTCCACCAAGGTAGTATGTTAGGTGTGGGTTGTTTTGGCCTAGTTGTAAGACAGTACATTTAGAAAAGTTTAGAGTCAGCAGCCAGTCGCTGCACCATTCTCGATAACTAATGGTAAATAAGTACACTTGTATGGGTTTGTGAATTTCGTATCATCTGCAAAGAACGATATCGTTGAGTGGAAGTTCTTGGCGAGATTAGAAATATAAATATTAAAGAGTAGTGGTCCTAAAACTGATACTTGAGGGACTCCAGTCAAGACAGGAAATGGTGTAGATACACTGTTGTTTATTCTAACACAAAAACTTCTTTCTTTGAGGAAATCTTTTACCCATTTGAGTAAGTTGTCACAAATGCCCAGATGATGTAGTTTAAGAAGAAGTCTCTCGGCCGCTACCCTATCAAAAGCTTTTTCAAAGTCCAAGTAGATAATACCTACTGGCTCTCCGTTATCTACCATTGTTGTCCATTGATCAAGGTTAAAAAGCAAATTTGTTACCGTTGAACGTCCAGGCATGAATCAGTGTTGGGTGTCCGGGATAATGTTATGCTTATTGATAAATGTCATAAGTTCCCAAACTATAATTTTTTCCATTAGTTTGCAAGCAACTGAAGTCAAGCTGATAGACCTGAAGTTCGAGGCTATCATCTTGTTTCCTTTTTTATAAATTGGCACAACTAAAGATTTTTTCCAATCCGCGGATAATTTACCTAAGTTCATGGAGTTTTGTATAATTTTGGCTATAGGTTCGCTCAAGGAATTTACACATTCTATTATAACTACTAGGTGAATGGTATCCATACCAAGAGGAAGAGTTAAATTTTAATGTTTTGATGGCATTCTTGACCTTTTCTGAGTTAAATTCGATTGTTGTTATTGTCTCTCGTACTCGTGTGGTTTCCGGTAATTGATGCATTGTTGTGACATCTTTGTTATTACCGTTTATTATTGAGTTTTCAAATTTTTGTTTAGCTATTTTTATTTGTGTGGATAGCATGTTGCACTGCAATTTGTAGGAACGAAAATTCTACCGTAGTTAAAATTGAGTGATTGAAGAAGAAATTATAAGGTGACCGTTACTACGACGTGATCGCTTTTACCAATAGGTGGAAAATAGTTTAATTCAGAAATAAGATTCTCGTCTGTGGTCAGGATTAAGTCCATAAGTGAAGGTTTTGATGGAGGCCTAAAACGAGTAGGTTGATCCACATATTGGAAAAGGCCAGATTCCTAGTACATGGTTAAAAAATCAGTATTTGCGTCTTTAGTTTCCGTGGAAGTTAGGTCGACCCAGTCAATGTTGTTGTAGTTGAAATCTCCAAAAACCAAAAGCTTATGTTCCGGAAGATGGGCAGCCGAATCAATGGATGAGATTAATATATCATTGTCATCTACATGTAAACCCGGAGGTCTGTAAATGCGCGCAATTAGTAAATTTTCGTTTAGAATTTTCACTTTTAGAAAAAGCGATTCGCAATTAGGCGTAGGGTACGAGGTAACCTGCTCAGCGTAAACTTTAGTTCATGAAATTTCATTTGTGATGTAGATTAACACACCTCCTCCTCTTTTACCAATTCCGTCACATCTGAACAAAGAATAATCAGGGATTGCAATAAGGCTATCTGGATCTCTCTCTGTCAGCCACGTTTCGGTTTTAAAATGATTGAGGGTTTTGTTAAATTGATTTGGATTAATAATTCTTCTTTCTTTGTTTATACTCAAAGTATTGGTGTAGAAAATGATTAAGTGTACATATTCGGGCGTAATTAGAAGTTTTTTGGTTTATTAATAATTTTGGGCATTCCTTTCACGTACTTGATAGTAAGATCAGTTTCACCTTCATCAATACGACTCTGCATTTCATTTCTAAGACGATTTATGTAATCTCCCTGCATATGAGTAATATCATTGGTTAATTTAATGTTGCTAGAAGTCGGTATGTTTCGTTTATGTTTCAGAATTTCAATGGCATCATAAGGGTTTTTAAGAATTATTTTAATTGAGCGACATTTACCAATTACTGGCTTTCCGAGCCTAATAATTTTAACCGTTTCTATATTCTCCTTAATAGTCAAAGCATCGAGTATATTCTGATTTATTTGAGATTCATCACGTTTAATTTTCTCTACAGCTAGAGCTGCTGTTGATTCTTCAACATTGTACGTAATGATATTACAGGCTCTTTAGTTGCGATCCGTGATTTCACAAATAAATTTTTCGTTGAGTTCAGGAGTAATAATTAACTCCGTACTCTGTTGCTTATGTTTTTATAACTCAAAAATCTCTTGCCAAAATTTAGAAATCATTGATTTTAATGCTGCCAGTTCGTTATTTTTATCAGTGCATTCTTTAGAATGATATGTAAGTACACGGTTTGCCGATAGCAAACATGTGACCTCGGCCCGGCTGATGCCTGCGCAGGCTGAATGCACCGGCACTTTGACGAGTACCGACATTTTCGGTTTCATTATCCCGACAATAACAACAATTTTTTTAATTTTAGACTTGTTCAGATTCTAACTACGGATTTTCATAGAGATTTTGGCATTCAGCCAGCTGATAAAAGAAGCGGGGTTTCACCTATCATAATAAACTTCGCCTACCATGTATTTGTTGTTAACTTTCAAATGCCTACTATTTTTTATCTCTTCTACTGTTAGAATCAGAGAAATCATATATGTACTACTATGTAGTAGAAGATGTGCCTTACGGGACGCCATAAGTAATTGTAAGTTCGTCACTACGAACATCATTTACGACTACGTACTGTTTTCTATCCGTTAAAGAACTTTTGAATAGATTTAGTGCGTTATTTCTAAAGCCAATCCCTTCTAAAATCTCAATTAATTTTTTATGACTGACAGTGTCTAAGGCTTTTGCCAAATCAAGGAATATAGCAAAGGAACACTTACTGCCATTGAAGGATTTTGTTATCATAGAGGTTAATTTAACATCTACCTTCTGTAAACCCATATTGATTTTTAAATATTATACCGAATTTTTTTAAGAAACTATTTAATTGAATTTTTAAAACTTTTTCGAAAACTTTAGCTAAGTTAGTAATGACGGAAATTGGACGATAATTGTTTATCTGTTCCTTATTACCTTTTTTATATAGGGGTTTAACTACTGCAATTTTGAAAATCAAGGGACAAATTCCTACAGATAGAATCTTATCGATTAGAAACGAAATTGGTAAGGCAATGTATGATGAGTTTTTTTAAAGGTTTTTACCGAGATTATCGTATACAAAAATGACTTGATTTTTTAAACGGTCTATATTTTTTTTATTTTTAATTCATGTGTTGGTGCCAGATAAAAAAATTAAGAATTATTAAAGGGTGTGAACACTGGGACCCGTTTATCATGTTTTACTACAATTTCATTTGCCTGTTTCCGATGTTCACAAAGTAGTTATTAAGTTCATCTGCTCTAACTTTAGGATTATTAAGTGTTTGGCCAGTTTCCGAAATGATTTTTAAATCTACCTTTGATGACGTTTTAGTATTTGTAATTTCACTCACAGGATTCCAGAAAACCTTACTGTCCGTTGCATTAATAGTCGCAACCGTGCATTTATAGTAGTTATTCTTTGTTATCTTAATTAGCTCGGTTATTTTATTTTACTAGACCACTTGTAATCCAAGGTTTTCTTTTTTTGTCTTTATGATTGATAAATTCATAATATTTGCATTTTTCAATATTTGAAAAAATGTATTGCATCAAGGTGTTAGCTATTTCATTGACATCATTGAGATTATAAAAAGTAGACCAGTCCATTTCTTTCATGACGTTATAATAGCAGTCAATGTAAGAAACAGTGGCTTTTGTATTTTGAGGAGGGGAATTTCCTTTTAAAGGTAGATTCAAACAGATAAGGAAATGATCAGTAATGGGAGAATAAATTATCGCTGCCATATTACATACAAGAATTAGAAGATATATGAATGCGCGTATAAGAGTTTATCATCAAAACGTAGCCATATTCACCCATGACATCTAAATAGATGCTTACTAACTCATCGTCTGCTAGAATATTTATATTTATGTCATAATACCAATAAGCATTTTTCATAGAAATTTTGGAATATAAATAGATAGTTGATAAAAGAAATGGGTTTTAACCCATAATAACTTGCGCCGTATTTGTTGTTAGCTTTCAAATGCCGACTACTGCATTGGTTAATTTCGTCTCTAATACACCTTTCAATAAAATAAAGCAGCTGGCAGTGTTCTTGAACCCGCATAGCTTTTAACCAAAGGTAGAATCAAGACGGCGTCTTGGAATCAAGATGTCGTTTTCAAAACAAGATGGCGGATAGTCAGGGTGGTCTGATGAGGTGTGGGATACATTTTATTCATTATGCATTCAATTTGAACGCAGAAAACATTTTTTTTTTCAAAAATTTAAATTGTAATCATTATTATAATCATTAATATAAATTGGACACAGCCAACACCTTCATCAAAATTTATGGTCCCATTTCTCATATTAAGAGGATGCATATTATAGCGATTATAAGGCAACGTTGTATAATAAGAAACTTAACAATCATCTAAATTAAAGGTTTCTATAACGTTGCCTTACCATTTCATTGCAGATTACTATTTTCTTAAAACAATATTTTTCTCAGAACAAACGGCGGTACCGCCATCTGCACTTTGGAATGTATTAGGCGAGTCGCAAGTTCCTATATAGTTAAATAACTTTAAGACTCTGCAATCAACGGTTTTTCTAAACTCATACATTCCCTCCAGCCCTTTAAACACTGCTATGTTCTACTAATTGTACAGCCTAGTCAGCAGATTCTTGAACGTTTATGGAGACATTCGCTAAAATGTCAGTAGAACTGACGATCTGTGTATTCAGAATAATTAGCCACTTTTTCCACAATATGGCCGTTTTGCAGTTATCATCTTCTATAATATAAATATGTACGTGTTTGAATTTAAAACTTCACTTATTATTGACGCGGTCCTAAATTTATGATTATAAAAATATAGATAACAAACATCAGCAAAAGTCCAAGACTACGGCCAAATAGCACGCAAATTAGTTACAACTTATAATAAGTATAATCAATAAAAGACGGATTCATATAGTAATTGACGTAATTCTTACTATTTTGAAATGAAAACGATTAATGCTAATACATTTAAAAACTAGTTTTGACCAACAATAATTAATAGAGTGATCACCAACCATACAATGAGATTGTATTCTTAAGTGTATTCACTATTTCTTCGAGATAATAAATTATTTAATAGTGTTGGTTAAAGCTACACCAATGTATTGATTTTAGTATCTTCATTTCAAACAATTTTTGATCTTTATCATTGATTATTTTACTGAAGATGATTATAAATACTAATTATTAGAAGTAAAATGTATATTAGGCAATGACATTAATCGTTTTCATTTCGAACCATTAAAGCTTATCTAATATCGTTTAATTTCCAAGTAGTAGTGTACTGTCTAAGCAATTATTATCAATTGGAAATTTAAGTTAATTAAAGACAATGTCTACTATGCAAAAAATTAACAACAATTATTTGAAATCTCTAAAAAACCTCGAAACTACAACGAATTGAAATAGGAAAATAAATATGAACTAATATATTAATAATTACTATATTTCTGTTCTGGTAAAATCAAATTTGGAAACTTCGTGTGAACACCGTATAGTTATGATTTACTAATTATATGTATTGACATTTATAGAAAATGAGCTAATGATAAATTATTTTAGGGTTTGTGCTTAGTTCATTAAAAAATAACCATTTTAAGATTCACTTTTACCTCACATTTTTTTAAAAAATAATTACAATTATCATAAACATAGGTCGATTGTATGAACTACTATTAAAATTTAAATCGATATTTGAATATTATACAGGGTATTCCATTTCAAATAACAAATTTAACGTCGATTTTAAGTATAACTAAAAGTAGTAAATTTCTCTAAATTTTTTTATTAAATTACTCACAATGTATGTCTACAAATTTTCAGAATTTTAAAGTGATTAATTCCCACTATACAAATAATTTACGCTTGTCGTGACAGACCCTGTATTACTTAATATAAACTACAAACCCGTTTTTTGTTTCAAATTTATTGGATAATTTGAAGGTCAATGTCTTGTATCTACGTATCTTTGCAAACGTTTCATAATCAGTTCTCGATTATATACTCGTATAGTAAAACATTTAGGTAGGGTGTTGTGCACACAACTGTATTTGAGTTATTTTTACATATGTACCTACTTACAATTAAAAATTTAAAAAGTGTTGTCAATGAACTTTGTGTTAACGTAATGGATTGAGTTCAAGACGTTTTAAGTCATCCAGAGGCAGGGATTTTTCTCATAATTTTGCTAGTTTTGCATATCTTATTAGCGTTTCAATAAACTAATCCCCTATGAAACATTGACATCAACGTTAATTAAATTATTTCGTTTCAATTTCATTTGATTAGCAGTAGTTTTCATTCACATTATGACACCTAATTTTTTCTTTCTGGAGTTAGTAGTTCTTGAACACCGTGTATATAACAGAACAAAATTTTAATGATGAATTCAGACTGTTCTATACACTTGAAGAAGCACATAATTACTATATTAAAATTTTATTTACGTCAATTTTAGTTGCGCTATAATTTTGTTTGTTGAACTTGCTACCACATAATCACAAACGAGTTTTAAAGATTTTCTTTATTACGCGTTTAAAACTATAACCTTGTCTTATCTTGTTTCTAAATACAACAAATTTTTATTTATAGTGAAGTGTTAATGAAGGCTAATCAATTAATGGTGTACAGACATAAGGAATTATACCAAAAATTAAAAAAACAGGTAATTTTTTTTTTTAATTAAGTATGTTTATTACCTATTCTAGAAAATTTACATTGTATGACATATGTATGTATCTTAACCAAATAATAAGACTGGAATAAACTATAGACATCTACAGTACAGCGCCATTTTGATTTGACGTTTGTATTTTAGAAAATTATGGTAAAACGTAAATTTTAACTAAAATTTTTCATTTTCGTATAAATAAGAATTTTATCTACCTCTAACTTATAATCAACACATTAATTACTAATTGTGTGTGAAATTTAAACGGAACTTTATTATAAAAGATTTTTGTAGACATAGACAGACAATGAAACCGCACGCGTTCCTTTGTTGTAGTAACTGTTTCTATTTGCAAAAATTAGTTTCGATAAAATATGTATGGCTTTTATGCACTCCTTGCGATTAAAACACTCGCCTCCGCATCTCAGACTTACTTCAAACCCTTGTACCATAAATATCATTATTTAATTTTTTCAGATTCCATAATGAACGAAAGTGCGAAAAATTCATTCTATTTTCTGCTATTGTTTGGTAAATAGGTAATATTTGTTATTTAATTTTTAATTAATTATTTTAATTTGTCAAAATAGTGTTGATACAAACCAACCTTGCACAAAAGTTTAAATCAAACCGTAAGTATTGTGGTTATCAGCACTCGGATGATTATCATCGACCCACTAGCCAAATATCAATAGACGAATATCCATGGATGGTGCAATTATTGCATAATAATGAAAGCCGATGTTCTGGTTCACTTATTAATAAATTATATGTTCTCTCTTCAGCAGATTGTATGTCAAATCAAATTCTCCCAATGTATGTGAACTAAACTCTTTTCTGGAGACCATATCGAATAATAATTTGTTACAGTACTACACTTCGACTTGGCGACTACAACATAACATCTTCAGAAGATTGCATTACAAATGGAGAAGACGAACGAGAATGCAATGATGGCATTATAGAAATTGGTATAGAGGAAAAGATTATTCATCCACTTTATAACAGTAAAACCGATGAAAATGACATCGGGTTAATACGACTCTCTAAACCAGTACAATTCTCAGGTAGTTTACTTCAGAATCTTATGAATTGTGACCTTGTGTTGAAAGTTATAATGAGCGCAGCGCCAAATTTATAATGGATTATTTTAAGAGAATGACAACAACATTTGGCCAGAAAAAAACTGTTTTTGCCTAGTTCTCTTTTTTATAACAACCAAAAGTAAAGAAAAATATGCAGACCAATCGCAATTAAAATAAAATGATATTTTAATCGTTTTCTGGAAATTATGCTAGTTTTTATAAGATGAACAATAACAAAATATTGACAAAAACAGATTGTAGCGTCACAGTTTATAAGATTTTAAAATCTATATGTAACTATATATAATAAAGGTAATATTTTAGATTATATTCGTCCGATTTGTCTGCCCGAACAAGACTTGTTATTATCGGGTAATGTTTATAATCTCTCCACTTCTGGTTGGGGTTCATTGGAATATGGTGGAGTTAAAATATCTCAAATAAAAAAGCGAGTACCGACGAGTTTCGTAACGCTTGATGAGTGTAAAAAACTGTATGAACCCCACGATATTCATATTACTGAAGATCAAGTATGTGGCAAAGAATATGGAACGATTTCTTGTAACGGAGATGGTGGTGCTCCATTGATGCATGCTGTTAAAAATCAGTGGGAGCAAGTTGGAATAATGTCGTTTGGTGTGGGATGTGGAGGAGACTATTTTACAGTATATACTAAAGTATTTAGTTATTTAGATTGGATTGCATCTACAATCCGTCCTTAAATTAGAAAATCGTAAATATGTACATAAATGACAATAACAAAATGGAAAATTTATCAATATTAAACAATATCATGACTCTTATTATTTGCAAAAAATAAAAACCGCGCATTAATTTATTTTTAGGTATTTACAGGTCTTATTAATGCATAAAACATCAGAAAAAATCATTCATTAATGAACCCTATTAATGAATGATTTTGTTTTTTTCTATTAATGAACGATTTCAATATACATACAAATCAAGTGAGTGCTCAAACAGCAAATCTGTCACAAAATTTGAATTTCTACATAATTAAAGAAATTAGGTGAGTAAATGAATGCTGACTTTTTTTTTAACGCCGCCGGAAGTGGCGGGATCTGCAAATATTGCCTAAAAATATTTACTATTTGAACTTTTAATTATTGTGAGTTGTGACGTAAGTAACAATTTTATAACTTAAATATTTCTTTATTTCATTAGAATATGGCCGACTGAAAAATATTGTAACTAACTCGAATATTAAAATGCGATTAATACACTGTTGTTAATCATTTCCATCGACCGTGCATTTATGACTTACATTAATGTAAACAAAATTGATCATTAATGACCCCTATTAATGAACTATTTTCTATTAATGAACGATTTTAGTATAGGCAACTAAGCATACATATGTAATACATTATCTGTCAATAAATTACAATATGAAAATGTAAATAAAAATCTGGAATAATTTGTAGCAAAGCTAATTTTATTAATAACAAATCAACAATAATTTACAATTGTAATAAATCTTCAATTTGTTCACACAAACTTTGAGACATTTTTGTACTACACACAACATTCTGATAATAACACTTAATAAACATTGAAGGGTGTTCAGCTCATCTATTTTACAAACTATTGTCTCATGCAGTTCTTCGATATCGTTTACTGATTGTTCAAGAGTTAAATTCTTCAACCAGGGCTGTAAGAGAAAATAAAAACTAAAATATCTTTTGGAGGTGTAGTGGAATCACTTTAAGAAAATGTTTTTTTTTTAAACTCTACATGCGTATGTTGTGAGAATAACAAAACCATTAAGGTGAAACCAAGCTTCATCGTTAAAAAATCTTAAGCTAGTATGTCTCCGATTAAAATGTTGCAAAACCATTGTCACTATTGAACACATGTAGGATAATCAATCCTGTCTCGATAAGTTGGTGGACCACTTGTACACAATAAGTATATGAATGAATATCTTTGTTCAGTATCATGTGACAAGTCATTATCGAAAATTCAACTTGTTTACAGGCAACGTAGAGATGTACTTGGGCTTCTTGCATCGTTTATCAAACATTGTCAGCCATTCCTAATTCGGTCTTTGTAGGTGCATCACTATTTTGATTAAGCACCAATCCGTTCTCACAAAAAGAATAATACACTTTGTTTCGCTGTAATGAAAACTATTCTATTTCGACGCAACAATTGGAAAAAAGTAGGTACCTCAATTCTCCATCAACTTAGTGACCTTAATTAAAATACGGTTGTCAAATAGCCATACAAAAGACGAAAATTCCAAGAATGATCAAATGCAAAGCTCACAAAAAAGAAGAAACAATAAAGTTAGGTTATGTTATATAATTAAAAAATTGTGTTGAGTTCACAATATGATACTTCCTAAAGGTGCGTTCACAATAGCATATCTTCTCTAAAATTATTACATTGTAATTTTATTAAAATTACAAAGTACGGTCGATGGAAAAGTTGTGTAACTAACTTTAGAATTAAACTCGCTTCGCTCACGCGTTAAAATATCTCGATTGTTAATCACCCTTATTAATACACTCGTTTGTTAAATAACTATTTCAGTCGACTATGTATTTACAGGTCTTATTAATGCATAAAACATCAGAAAAAATCATTCATTAATGAACCCTATTAATGAATGATTTTTTTTTCTATTAAGGCTCCTCTGCAGTATATTGCATTAATATGTAATTTTTGCATAACTGTAAAACCATTTTATACGTTAGTTTTGAAATGAATGACCGTTACTACGACGTGATCGCTTTTACCAATAGGTGGAAAATAGTTTAATTCAGAAATAAGATTCTCGTCTGTGGTCAGGATTAAGTCCATAAGTGAAGGTTTTGATGGAGGCCTAAAACGAGTAGGTTGATCCACATATTGGAAAAGGCCAGATTCCTAGTACATGGTAAAAAAATCAGTATTTGCGTCTTTAGTTTCCGTGGAAGTTAGGGTTGACCAAGTCAATGTTATTGTAGTTGAAATCTCCAAAAACAAAAGCTTATGTTCAGGAAAATGGGCAGCCGAATAAGGAGATTAATATATCATTGTCATCTACATGTAAACCCGGAGGTCTGTAAATGCACGCAATTAGTAAATTTTCGTTTAGAATTTTCACTTTTAGAAAAGCAATTCGCAATTAGGTGTAGGGTACGAGGTAACCTGCTCAGCGTAAACTTTAGTTCATGAAATTTCATTTGTTGCTAGAAGTCGGTATGTTTCGTTTATGTTTCAGAATTTCAATGGCATCATAAGGGTTTTTTAAGAATTATTTTAATTGAGCGACATTTACCAATTACTGGCTTTCCGAGCCTTATAATTTTAACCGTTTCTATATTCTCCTTAATAGACAAAGCATCGAGTATATTCTGATTTATTTGAGATTCATCACGTTTAATTTTTTCTACAGCTAGAGCTGCTGTTGATTCTTCAACATTGTACGTAATGTACAGGCTCTCTAGTTGCGTTCCGTGATTTCACAAATAAATTTTTCGTTGAGTTCAGGAGTAATAATTAACTCCGTACTCTGTTGCTTATGTTTTTTTAACTCAAAAAATCTCTTGCCAAAATTTAGAAATGATTGATTTTAATGCTGCCAGTTCGTTATTTTTATCAGTGCATTCTTTAGAATGATATGTAAGTACACGGTTTGCCGATAGCAAACATGTGACCTCGGCCCGGCTAATGCCTGAGCAGGCTGAATGCACCGCAAAAATCGCATTTTATTACCTTATCAGTTCCAAAGACACTGCTACAGATGCCGCAACGTCTCAGGACATACTACTTAATGGATGGTTTGTTATGAATTTTGAATACTACACTACACTAAAAAAATCACTAACAGGTGAAACGCTAAAATAAGCTGTCGTTCACTTCACAGTGAAATTTATAATCTCTTACTACTTGAAAGGGTGGTTCTAAGAAATACACGTAAGTAAAAATTCTAAGGGAATCATTCAATACGGCAATAGGAATGCATTCCCCTGCTTTTAAGGATAATTGCATTTAGAATTCATCATTTGGGTATACCATTAATTATTGTTCGCTTGAACTTACTTGTAAAATTTAAGTATTAATATTTGATACTTCATAGAATTTCTATTAAAATAGGAGAAGATGGTACATTTGTACGTACGTCTCACAAACCATATTCGATTTCAAGGTTTTTTCTTACACGATGTAGTAAAATATGACAATTTTAAATAAGTTTTATTTCACAGTCAATTGCTTACAAAAAGATGAATATAGACATAATAAAAAAATTGATTTAATCTGAATAATTAATTACGATGATATTGATTTTACAATAGGTTTGTAGGTCTTTTATCATTTTTATTACATACAAAAATATAACAAGAGAAAAACCGAATCTTTAGAGTATTCTCTACAAGACAATAAATAAAGTAACAACCGATGCACAATAATTTTTGTAATAAAAGCAATGTTGTCTTCGTTACAAGAGTTCCATGTTTATCAACAAGAGTTCAAATAGTGGCGACGAAAAACTTTGACGAGTACCGATGTTTTCGGTTTCATTGTCCCGACAATAACAACAATTTTTTAATTTTAGACTTGTTCAGATTCTAACTACGGATTTTCATTGAGATTTTGGCATTCAGCCAGCTGATAAAAAGAAGCGGGTTTTCACCTATCATAATAACCTTCGCCTACCATGTATTTGTTGTTAACTTTCAAATGCCTACTATTTTTTATCTCTTCTACTGTTAGAATCAGAGAAATCATATATGTACTACTATGTAGTAGAAGATGTACCTTACGGGACGCCATAAGTAATTGTAGTTCGTCACTACGAACATCATTTACGACTACGTACTGTTTTCTATCCGTTAAAGAACTTGAATAGATTTAGTGCGTTATTTCTAAAGTCAATCCCTTCTAAAATCTCAATTAATTTTTATGACTGACAGTGTCTAAGGCTTTTGCCAAATCAAGGAATATAGCAAAGGAACACTTACTGCCATTGAAGGATTTTGTTATCATAGAGGTTAATTTAACATCTACCTTCTGTAAACCCATATTGATTTTTAAATATTATACCGAATTTTTTAAGAAACTATTTAATTGAATTTTAAAACTTTTCGAAAACTTTAGCTAAGTTAGTAATGACGGAAATTGGACGATAATTGTTTATCTGCTCCTTATTACCTTTTTAAATAGGGGTTTAACTACTGCAATTTTGAAATTCAAGGGACAAATTCCTACAGATAGAATCTTATAGATTAGAAACGAAATTGGTAAGGCAATGTATGATGAGTTTTTTTAAAGATTTTTTACCGAAATTATCGTATACAAAAATGACTTGATTTTTTTAAACGGTCTATATTTTTTTATTTTTTAATTCATGTGTTGGTGGCAGATAAAAAAATTAAAATTATTAAAGGGTGTGAACACTGGTACCCGTTTATCATGTTTTACTACAATTTCATTTGCCTGTTTCCGATGTTCACAAAGTAGTTATTAAGTTCATCTGCTATAACTTTAGGATTATTAAGTGTTTGGCCAGTTTCGAAATGATTTTTAAATCTACCTTTGATGACGTTTTAGTATTTGTAATTTCACTCACAGGATTCAAAAAACCTTACTGTCCGTTGCATTAATAGTCGCAACCGTGCATTTATAGTAGTTATTCTTTGTTATCTTAATTAGCTCGGTTATTTTATTTTACTAGACCACTTGTAATCCAAAGGTTTTCTTTTTTTTGTCTTTATGATTGATAAATTCATAATATTTGCATTTTTCAATATTTGAAAAAAATATATTGCATCAAGGTGTTAGCTATTTCATTCACATCATTGAGATTATAAAAAGTAGACCAGTCCATTTCTTTCATGACGTTATAATAGCAGTCAATGTAAGAAACAGTGGCTTTGTATTTTGAGGAGGGAATTTCCTTTTCAAGGTAGATTCAAACAGATAAGGAAATGATCAGTAATGGGAGAATAAATTATCGCTGCCATATTACATACAAGAATTAGAAGATATATGAATGCGCGTATAAAACGTAGCCATATTCACCCATGACATCTAAATAGATGCTTACTAACTCATCGTCTGCTAGAATATTTATATTTATGTCATAATACCAATAAACATTTTTCATAGAAATTTTGGAATATAAATAGATAGTTGATAAAAAGAAATGGGTTTTAACCCATAATAACTTGCGCCGTATTTGTTGTTAGCTTTCAAATGCCGACTACTGCATTGGTTAATTTCGTCTCTAATACACCTTTCAATAAAATAAAGCAGCTGGCAGTGTTCTTGAACCCGCATAGCTTTTAACCAAGGATAGAATCAAGACGGCGTCTTGGAATCAAGATATCGTTTTTCTAAACAAGATGGCGGATAGTCGGGGTGGTCTGATGAGGTGTGGGGATACATTTTATTCATTATGCATTCAATTTGAACGCAGAAAACATTTTTTTTTTTTTCAAAATTTAAATTGTAATCATTATTATAATCATTAATATAAATTGAACGCAATCAACACCTTCATCAAAATTTATGGTCCCATTTCGCATATTAAGAGGATGCATATTATAGCGATTATAGGCAACGTTGTATAATAAGAAACTTAACAATCATCTAAATTAAAGGTTTCTATAACGTTGCCTTACCATTTCATTGCAGATTACTATTTTCTTAAAACAATATTTTTTCCAGAACAAACGGCGGGTACCGCCATCTGCACTTTGGAATGTATTAGGCGAGTCGCAAGTTCCTATATAGTTAAATAACTTTTAAGACTCTGCAATCAACGGTTCTTCTAAACTCATACATTCCCTCCGGCCCTTCAAACATTTCTATGTTCTACTAATTGTACAAGCCTAATCAGCAGATTCTTGAACGTTTATGGAGACATTCGCTAAAATGTCACTAGAACGACGATCTGTGTATTCAGGAATAATTAGCCACTTTTTCCACAATATGACCGTTTTGCAGTTATCATCTTCTATAATATAAATATGTACGTGTTTGAATTTAAAACTTCACTTATTATTACGACGCGGTCCTAAATTTATGATTATAAAATATAGATAACAAACATCAGCAAAAGTCCAAGACTACGGCCAAATAGCACGCAAATTAGTTACAACTTATAATAAGTATAATCAATAAAAGACGAATTCATATAGTAATTGACGTAATTCTTACTATTTTGAAATGAAAACGATTAATGCTAATACATTTAAAAACTAGTTTTGACCAACAATAATTAATAGAGTGATCACCAACCATACAATGAGATTGTATTCTTAAGTGTATTCACTATTTCTTCGAGATAATAAATTATTTAATAGTGTTGGTTAAAGCTACACAATGTATTGATTTTTTTAGTATCTTCATTTCAAACAATTTTTGATCTTTATCATTGATTATTTTACTGAAGAATGATTATAAATACTAATTATTAGAAGTAAAATGTATATTAGGCAATGACATTAATCGTTTTCATTTCGAACCATTAAAGCTTATCTAATATCGTTTAATTTCCAAGTAGTAGTGTACTGTCTAAGCAATTATTATCAATTGGAAATTTAAGTTAATTAAAGACAATGTCTACTATGCAAAAAATTAACAACAATTATTTGAAATCTCTAAAAAAACCTCGAAAACTACAACGAATTGAAATAGGAAAATAAATATGAACTAATATATTAATAATTACTATATTTCTGTTCTGAGTAAAATCAAATTTGGAAACTTCGTGTGAACACCGTATAGTTATGATTTACTAATTATATGTATTGACATTTATAGAAAATGAGCTTATGATAAATCATTTTAGGGTTTGTGCTTAGCTCATTGCAATAACCATTTTAAGATTACTTTACCTCACATTTTTTTAAAAAAATAATTACAATTATCATAAACATAGGTCGATTGTATATGAACTACTATTAAAATTTAAATCGATATTTGAATATTATACAGGGTATTCCATTTCAAATAACAAATTTAACGTCGATTTTAAGTATAACTAAAAGTAGTAAATTTTTCTAAAATTTTTTATTAAATTACTCACAATGTATGTCTACAAATTTTCAGAATTTTAAAGTGATTAATTGCCAATATACAAATAATTTACGCTTGTCGTGACAGACCCTGTATTACTTAATATAAACTACAAAACCCGTTTTTTATTTCAAATTTATTGGATAATTTAAAAGGTCAATGTCTTGTATCTACGTATCTTTGCAAACGTTTCATAATCAGTTTCTCGATTATATACTCGCATAGTAAAACATTTAGGTAGGGTGTTGTGCACACAACTGTATTTGAGTTATTTTTTTACATATGTACCTACTTTCAATTAAAAATTTAAAAAGTATTTGTCAATGAACTTTGTTTTAACGTAATGGATTGAGTTCAAGACGTTTTAAGTCATCCAGGGGCAGGATTTTCTCATAATTTTTTCTAGTTTGCATATCTTATTAGCGTTCAATAAACTGATCCCCTATGAAACATTGACATCAACGTTAATTAAATTGTTTTGTTTCAATTTCATTTGATTAGCAGTAGTTTTCATTCACATTATGACACCTAATTTTTTTCTTTCATGGAGTTAGTAGTTCTTGAACCCGTGTATATAACAGAACAAAATTTTAAATGATAATTCAGACTGTTCTATACACTTGAAGAAGCACATAATTTACTATATTAAAATTTTATTTACGTCAATTTTAATTACGCTATAATTTTGTTTGTTGAACTTGCTACCACAACAATCACACAAACGAGTTTTAAAGATTTTCTTTCGTACGCGTTTAAAACTATAACCTGTGCTAGTCTTATTTCTAAATACAACAAATTTTTATTTATAGTGAAGTGTTAATGAAGGCTAATCCAATTAATGGTGTACAGACATAGGAACCTACTAAAAATTACAAAAAAACTGTAATGGTCTTTAATTAAGTATGTTTTTACTATTCTAGAAAATTTTACATTGCCATGACATATGTTGTATCTTAACCAAATAATAAGACTTGAATAAACCATAGAGCATCTACAGTACAGCGCCATTTTGATTTGACGTTTGTATTTTAGAAAATTATGGTAAAACGTGTAAATTTTAACTAAAATTTTTCATTTTCGTATAAATAAGAATTTTATCTACCTCTAACTTATAATCAACACATTAATTACTAATTGTGTGTGAAATTTAAACGGAACTTTATTAAAAAGATTTTGTAGACATAGACAGACAATGAAACCGCACGCGTTCCTTTGTTGTAGTCAACGTGTTTCTATTTGCAAAAATTAGTTTCGATAAAATGTGTATGGCTTTTATGCACTCCTTGCGATTAATTTTACCTCGCCTCCGCATCTCAGACTTACTTCAAACCCTTGTACTATAAATATCATTATTTAATTTTTTCAGATTCCATAATGAACGAAAGTGCAGAAAAATTCATTCTATTTTCTGCTATTGTTTGGTAAATAGGTAATATTTGTTAGTTAATTTTTAATTAATTATTTTAATTTGTAATAAAATAGTGTTGATACAAAACCAACCTTGCACAAAAGTTTAAAATCAAAACCGTAAGTATTGTGGTTATCAGCACTCGGATGATTTATCATCGAACCCACTAGCCAAATATCAATAGACGAATATCCATGGATGGTGCAGTTATTGCATAATAATGAAAGCCGATGTTCTGGTTCACTTATTAATAAATTATATGTTCTCTTCAGCAGATTGTATGTCAAATCAAATTCTCCCAATGTATGTGAACTAAACTCTTTTCTGGAGACCATATCGAATAATAATTTGTTACAGTACTACACTCTCGACTTGGCGACTACAAGCTTATAACATCTTCTGGGAAGATTGCATTACAAATGGAGAAGACGGGAAACGAGAATGCAATGATGGCATTATAGAAATTGGTATAGAGGAAAAGATTATTCATCCACTTTTATAACAGTAAAACCGATGAAAATGACATCGGGTTAATACGATTCTCTAAACCAGTACAATTCTCAGGTAGTTTACTTCTAGAATCTTATGAATTGTGACCTTGTGTTGAGTTATAATGAGCGCTAGCGCCAAACTCATAAATGGATTATTTTAAGAGGATTACAACAACATTTGGCCAGAAAAACTGTTTTTGCCTAGTTCTCTTTTTTATAACAACAACCAAAAGTAAAAAAAAAATATGCAGACCAATCGCAATGGTAAAATAAAATGATATTTTAATAGTTTTTCTGGAAATTATGCTAGTTTTTATAAGATGAACAATAACAAAATATTGACAAAAACAGATTGTAGCGTCTTCACAGTTTATAAGATTTTAAAAATCTATATGTAACTTATATAATAGCGCGTAATATTTTAGATTATATTCGTCCGATTTGGTCTGCCCGAACAAGAACTTGTTATTATCGGGTAATGTTTATAATCTCTCCACTTCTGGTTGAAGTTCATTAAATATGGTGGAGTTAAAATATCTCCAAATAAAAAGCGAGTACCGACGAGTTTCGTAACGCTTGATGAGTGTAAAACTGTGAAGGAACTCCTAAGATATTCATATATACTGAAGATCAAGTATGTGGCAAAAGAATATATGGAACGATTTCTTGTAACGGAGATGGTGGTGCTCCATTGA
The DNA here is from genome assembly GCA_030710515.1 of Abscondita cerata. Classification (NCBI taxonomy): domain Eukaryota; kingdom Metazoa; phylum Arthropoda; class Insecta; order Coleoptera; family Lampyridae; genus Abscondita; species Abscondita cerata. The sequence goes on along the minus strand of JALBCR010003406.1, from coordinate 70,066 downwards.
TGCATGCTGTTAAAAATCAGTGGGAGCAAGTTGGAATAATGTCGTTTGGTGTGTGGGATGTGGAGGAGACTATTTTACAGTATATACTGAAGTATTTAGAATTCATTTAGATTGATTGCATCTACAATCCGTCCTTAAATAGAAAATCGTAAACAGTGTACATAAATGACAATAACAAAAATGGAAAATTTATCAATGATATTAAAACAATATCATGACTCTTATTATTTGCAAAAATAAAAACCGCGCATTAATTTATTTTTTAGGGTATTTACAGGTCTTATTAATGCATAAAACATCAGAAAAATCATTGTTACATGAACCCTATTAATGAATGATTTTGTTTTTTCTATTAATGAACGATTTCAACATACATACAAATCAAGTGAGTGCTCAAACAGCAAATCTGTCACAAAATTTGAATTTCTACATAATTAAAGAAATTAGTGAGTAAAAATGTGATTTTTAACGCCGCCGGAGTGGCGGGATCTGGCAAAGGTTGCTCTAAAATATTGCACTATTTGAACTTTTATTATTGTGAGTTGTGACGTGGGAACAATTTTATAACTTAAATATTTCTTTTATTTCATTAGAATATGGTCGACTGAAAAATGTGTAACTAACTCGAATATTAAAATGCGATTAATACACTTGTTCGTTAAATAACTATTTCCATCGACCGTGCATTTATTACCTACATTATTGTGGTAAACAAAATTGATCATTAATGACCCCTATTAATGAACTATTTTCTATTAATGAACGATTTTATTATAGGCAACTAACAGCATACATATGTAATACATTATCTGTCAATAAATTACACATATAAATGTAAATAAAAAATGTAGAATAATTTGTAGCAAAGCTAATTTTATTAATAACAAATCAACAATAATTTACAATTGTAATAAATCTTCAATTTGTTCACACAAACTTGAGTGACATTTTTGTACTACAATAAAAACATTCTGAAATGTAACACTTAATAAACGATGAAGGGTGTTCAGCTCATCTATTTTACAAACTATTGTCTCATGCAGTTCTTCGATATCGTTTACTGATTGTTCAAGAGTTAAATTCTTCAACCAGGGCTGTAAGAGAAAATAAAAACTAAAATATCTTTTGGAGGTGTAGTGGAATCACTTTAAGAAAATTGTTTTTTTTTTAAACTCTACATGCGTATGTTACGTGAGAATAACAAAACCATTAAGGTGAAGAACCAAGCTTCATCGTTAAAAATCTTAAGCTAGTATGTCTCCGATTAAAATGTTGCAAAACCATTGTCACTATTGAACACATGTAGGATAATCAATCCTGTCTCGATAAGTTGGTGGACCACTTGTACACAATAAGTATTGAATGAATATCTTGTCTCAGTATCATGTGACAAGTCATTATCGAAAATTCAACTTGTTTACAGGCAACGTAGAGATGTACTTGGGCTTCTTGCATCGTTTATCAAACATTGTCAGCCATTCCTAATTCGGTCTTTGGCGGTGCATCACTATTTTGATTAAGCACCAATCCGTTCTCACAAAAAGAATAATTACACTTTGTTTCGCTGTAATGAAAGAAACTATTCTATTTCGACGCAACAATTGGAAAAAAGTAGGTACCTCAATTCTCCAATCAACTTAGTGACCCAATAATTAAAAACTGGTTGTCAAAAGCTAAGGCGCCATACAAAAGACAGAAAAATTCAAAGAGAGAATGATCAAATGCAAAGCTCACAAAAAGAAGAAACAATATAGGATTAGGTTATGTTTATATAATTAAAAAATTGTGTTGAGTTCACAATATGGTACTTCCTAAAGGTTGCGTTCACAATAGCATATCTTCCTCTAAAATTATTACATTGTAATTTTATTAAAAAGAGTACAAAGTACGGTCGATGGAAAAGTTGTGTAAGTAACTTTAGGAATTAAACTCGCTTCGCTCACGCGTTAAAATATCTCGATTGTTTAATCACACTTATATTAATACACTCGTTTGTTAAATAACTATTTTCAGTCGACTATGTATTTACAGGTCTTTATTAATGCATAAACATCAGAAAAAATCATTCATTAAGCAACACTATTAATGAATGATTTTTTATCTATAAAGGCTCTCTGCATATTTGCACATGTCTGTAATTTTTTGCATAACTGTAAAAACCATTTTGTACGTTAGTTTTAAAAATGAATGACCGTTACTACGACGTGATCAAGCTTTTACTAATAGGTGGAAAATAGTTTAATTCAGAAATAAAAGATTACTCGTCTGTTGGTCAGGGATTAGAGTCCATAAAGTGAGAAGGGTATGATGGAGGCCTAAAGAAACGAGTAGGGTTGAGTCCACATTTGGAAAAGGCCAGATTCCTAGTACATGGTAAAAAATCAGTATTTGCGTCTTTAGTTTCCGTGGAAGTTAGCTGACCAAGTTAATGAGTTATTGTTGGTTGAAATACTCAAAAACAAAAGCTTTATGTTCAGGAAAATGGGCAGCCGAATCAATAAGGATGAGAATTAATATATCATTGTCATCTACATGATTAATAAATGAGGAGTTCTGTAAATGCACGCAGTATTAGGTACATTTGGTTTAGAATTTTCACTTTTAGGAAAAACCAATTGCACTGGTGGGTGTGGGGTGCAGAGGTAACCTTGCTCAGCGCTAAACTTTAGTTCATGAAATTTCATTTGCTGAAAGTCGGTATGTTTCTGTTTATGTTTCAGAATTCCAACTGTGTATCCTAAGGGTTTTTAAGAATTATTTTAATTGAGCGACATTTACCAATACTGACTTTCAGAGGCTTATAATTTTAACCGTTTCTATATTCTCCTGTAATAGATAAAGCATCGAGTATATTCTGGATTCATTTGAGATCATCACGTTGGTCTACTTTTTTCTACAGCTAGAGCGCTGTTGATTCTTCAACACATTGTAATGTAATGTACAGGCTCTCCTAGTTGCGTTCCGTGATTTCACAAATAAATTTTTCAAGTTGAGTTCAGGAGTAATAATTAACCTGTAATCTGTTGCTTATGTTTTTTTAACTCAGAAATGTACCAAAATTTAGAAATGATTGATTTTAATGCTGCCAGTTCGTTATTTTTATCAGTGCATTCTTTAGAGATGATAATGATAAGTACACACGGTTTGCCGATAGCAAACATGTGACCTCGGCCCGGCTAATGCCTGAGCAGGCTGAATGCACCTGCAAAATGCCATTTTATTACCTTATCAGTTCCAAAGACACTGCTACAGATGCGCAACGTCTCAGGACATACTACTTAATGGATGGTTTGTTTATGAATTTTGAATACTACACTACACTGCTAAAAATCACTTAACAGGTGAAATCCGCTAAAATGTTATCGTCAGATTCACTCACAGTGAAATTTCTAACTACCCTACTGAAAAGTGGTTCCTAAGAAATACACGTAAGTAAAAATTCTAAGGGAATCATTCAACGGCAATAGGAATGCATTCCCTGCTTTTTTAAGGATAATTTCATTTAGAATTCATCATTTGGGTCATACCATTAATTGTTGTTCACAGAACTTAGCTTGTAAATTTAAGCATTAATATTTGATACTTCATAGAATTTCTATTAAAATAGGAGAAGATGGTATTTTATGTACGTTTTACGTCTCACAAACCATAATTCTGATTTTCAAGGTTTTCTCACATCGAGTAGTAAAATATGACAATTTTAAATAAGTTTTATCTCACAGTCAATTGCTTACCAAAAGATGAATATAGACATAATAAAAAAAATTGAGTTTAATCTGAATAATTAATTACGATGATATTGATTTATTAATAGGTTTGTAGGTCTTTTTATCATTCTTTTATTACATACAAAAATAAAGCAAGAGAAAAACGAATCTTTAGAGTATTCTCTACAAGATAATAAATAAAGTAGCAACCGATGCACAATAATTTTGTAATAAAAGCAATGTTGTCTTGTTACAAGAGTTCCATGTTTATCAACAAGAGTTCAAATAGTGGCGACGAAAAACTTTGATGAGTATCAGAGAAGTCAGGGTTTCCCCATTGTCCCACAATAACAACAATTTTTTTAATTTTCAGACCTGTTCAGATTCTACAACTACGGATTTTCATGAGATTTTGGCATTCAGTAAAAGCTGATAAAAAAGAAGCGGGGTTTACCTATCATAATAACCTTCGCCTACTACCATAGTATTTGTTGTTAACTTTCAAAATGCCTACTATTTTTATCTCTTCTACTGTTAGAATCAGAGAAATCATATATGTACTACTATGTAGTAGAAGATGTGCCTTACGGGACGCCATAAGTAATTGGCAAGTTCGTCACTACGAACATCATTTACGACTTACGTACTGTTTTCTATCCGTTAAAGAACTTTTGAATAGATTTAGTGCGTTATTTCTAAAGTCAATCCCTTCCTAAAAATCTCAATTAATTTTTTTATGACTGACAGTGTCTAAGGCTTTTGCCAAATCATGAAATAGCAAAGGAACACTTACTGCCATTAAAGGTTTTGTTATCATAGAGGTCAATTTAACATCTACCTTCTGTAAAACTCCATATTGATCTTTTAATTAAACATTATACCGAATTTTTTTTAAGAAACTATTTAATTGAATTTTTAAAACTTTTTCGAAAACTTTAGCTAAGTTAGTAATGACGGAAATTGGACGATAATTGTTTATCTGCTCCTTATTACTTTTTTAAATAGGGGTTTAACTACTGCAATTTTGAAATTCAAGGGACAAATTCTACAGATAGAATCTTAGATTAGTAACGAAATTTGTAAAGACAATGTATGATGAGTTTTTAAAGATTTTTACCAGTAATTGAATGCATGTACTAAATGACTTGATTTTAAATACGGTCTGTAGGTTTTATTTTTATTATGTGTTAGTGGCAGATAAAAAAAATTAAAATTACATTAAAGAGGTGTGAACACTGATAAATGCGTTTATCAGGTGTTGACTACAATGTCATTTGCCTATGTCCGATGTTCACAAGAAGTTATTAAGTTCAAGTGCTATAACTTTAGGATTATTAAGTGTTTGGCCAGTTTCGAAATGCAAAGATTTTTAAATCTACCTTTGATGACGTTTTAGCTATTTGTAATTTCACTCACAGGATTCCAAAAACCTTACTGTCCGTTGCATTAATAGTCGCAACCGATGCATTTATAGTAGTTTATTCTTTGTTATCTTAATTAGCTCGGTTATTTCTTATTTTACTAAAGACCACTTGTAATCCAAGGTTTTCTTTTTTTTGTCTTTTATGATTGATGAATTCATAATATTTGCATTTTTCAATATTTGAAAAAAATATATTGCATCAAGGTGTTAGCTATTCATTCACATCATTGAGATTATAAAAGTAGACCAGTCCATTTCTTTCATGAGTTATAATGGCAGTCACATGTAAACAGTGAGCTTTGTATTTTGAGGAGGGGAATTTCCTTTTCTAAGGTAGATTCAAACAGATAAAGGAAATGATCAGTAATGGGAGGAATAATTGATCGCTGCCATATTACATACAAGAATTAGAAGATATATGAATGCACGTATAAAACGTAGCCATATTCACCCATGACATCTAAATAGATGCTTACTAACTCATCGTCTGCTAGTAATATTTATATTTATGTCATAATACCAATAAAACATTTTCTCATAGAAATTTTGGAATATAAATAGATAGATTGATAAAAGAAATGGGTTTTAACCCATAATAACTTGCGCTGTATTTGTTGTTAGCTTTCAAATGCCGACTACTGCATTGGTTAATTTCGTCTCTAATACACCTTTCAATAAAATAAAGCAGCTGGCAGTAAGTTCTTGAACCTGCATAGCTTTAACCAAGGATAGAATCCAAGACGGCGTCTTGGAATCAAGATGTCGTTTTCAAAACAAGATGGCGGATAGTCGGGGTGGGTCTGATGAGGTGTGGGGGATACATTTTATTCATTTATGCATTCCAATTTGAACGCAGAAAACATTTTTTTTTTCAAAAATTGTAAATTGTAATCATTATTATAATCATTAATATAAATTGAACGCAGACATTACACCTTCATCAAAATTTATGGTCCCATTTTGCATATTAAGAGGATGCATATTATAGCGATTATAAGGCAACGTTGTATAATAAGAAACTTAACAATCATCTAAATTAAAGGTTTCTATAACGTTTCACCATGTTCAGCAGATTACTATTTTCTTAAACAATATTTTTCCAGAACAAACGGCGGTACCGCCATCTGCACTTTGAATGTATTAGGCGAGTCGCAAGTCTCCTATATAGTTAAATAACTTTAAGACTCTGCAATCAACGGTTCTTCTAAACTCATACATTCCCTCTGGCCCTTCAAACATTTCCTATGTTCTACTAATTGTACAGCCTGAGTTCAGCAGATTCTTGAACGTTTATGGAGACATTCGCTAAAATGTCCACTAGAACTGACGATCTGTTAGTATTCAGAATAATTAGCCACTTTTTCCACAATATGACCGTTTTGCAGTTATCATCTTCTATAATATAAATATGTACGTGTTTGAATTTAAAACTTCACTCTATTATTGACGCGGTCCTAAATTTATGATTATAAAAATATAGATAACAAACATCAGCAAAAGTCCAAGACTACGGCCAAATAGCACGCAAATTAGTTACAACTTATAATAAGTATAATCAATAAAAGACGAATTCATATAGTGAATTTGACGTAATTCTTACTATTTTGAAATGAAAACGATTAATGCTAATACATTTAAAAAACTAGTTTTGACCAACAATAATTAATAGAGGATCACCAACCATACAATGAGATTGTATTCTTAAGTGTATTCACTATTTCTTCGAGATAATAAATTATTTAATAGTGTTTGGTTAAAGCTACACCAATGTGGTTGATTTAGTATCTTCATTTCAAACAATTCTTAGATCTTTATCATTGATTATTTTACTGAAGACATGATTAAATACTAATTATTAGAAGTAAAATGTATATTAGGCAAATGACATTAATCGTTTTCATTTCGAACCATTAAAGCTTATCTAATATCGTTTAATTTCCAAGTAGTAGTGTACTGTCTTTAGCAATTATTATCAATTGGAAATTTAAGGTTAATTAAAGACAATGTCTACTATGCAAAAAATTAACAACAATTATTTGAAATCTCTAAAAAAACCTCGAAAAACTACAACGAATTGAAATAGGAAAATAAATATGAACTAATATATTAATAATTACTATATTTCTGTTCTGGTAAAAATCAAATTTGGAAACTTCGTGATTGAACACCGTATAGTTATGATTTACTAATTATAATGTATTGACATTTATAGAAAATGAGCTTATGATACAAATCATTTTAGGGTTTGAACTTAGCTCATTAAAAAATAACCATTTTAAGATTCACTTTTACCTCACATTTTTTAAAAATAATTACAGGTAGCATCATAAACATAGGTCGAGTTGTATGAACTACTATTAAGGGATTTAAATCGATATTGAAATATTATACAGGGTATTCCATTTTCAAATAACAAATTTAACGTCGATTTTAAGTATAACTAAAAGTAGCAATTTTTTCTAAATTTTTTATTAAATTACTCTACAATGTATGTCTACAATTTTTCAGAATTTTAAAGTGATTAATTGCCAATATGCTAAATAATTTACGTTGAAATCGTGACAGACCCTGTATTACTTAATATAAACTACAAACCCGTTTTTTATTTCAAATTTATTGGATAATTTAAAGGTCAATGTCTTGTATCTACGTATCTTTGCAAAACGTTTCATAATCAGTTCTCGATTATATACTGATTATAGTAAAAACTGTTTAGGTAGGGTGTTGTGCACACAACTGTATTTGGTTATTTTTACATATGTACCTACTTCAAATTAAAAATTTAAAAAGTGTTGTCCAATGAACTTTGTTTTAACGTAATGTGGATTGAGTTCCAAGACGTTTTTAAGATCATCCAGGGGCGGTGGGTTTTTCTCATAATTTTTCTAGTTTTGCATATCTTATTAGCGTTCCAATAAACTGATCCCCCTATGAAACATTGACATCCAACGTTAGATGCAAAATTATTTTGTTTCAATTTCAGCGTTTGATTAGCAGTAGTTTTCATTCACATTATGACACCTAATTTTTTCTTTCTGGAGTTAAGCTAGTACCGTGAACACAGTGACAATATAACAGAAACAAAATTTTAATGATTTTTAATTCGCACTGTTCTATACACTTGAAGAAGCACATAATTACTATATTAAAAATTCTTATTTACGTCAATTTTAATACGCTATCATTGTGCATTTGTTGAACTTCATACTACATAATCACAAACGAGTTTTAAAAGATTTTCTTTATTACGCGTTTAAAACTATAACCTTGTCATCTTGTTTATAAATACAACAAATTTTATTTATAGTGAAGTTATCATGTATAAATTGAAAGGCTAATACAACTAAGGTGTACAGAAATAAGTGAATATACCAAAATTTAAAAATTAAGGTAAAGTTTTTTTTAAAATTGAGTATGTTTATTACCTATTCCAGAAATTTTATATTGTATGGCATATGTATGTATCTTAACCAAATAATAACACTTGAATAAACTGCATAGACATCTACAGTACAGCGCCATTTTGATTTGATGTTTGTATTGTTAGAAAAGCGGTATGGTAACGGTAAAACGTAAATTTTAACTAAAATTTTTCATTTTTCGTATAAATAAGAATTTTATCTACCTCTAACCTATAATCATTAATAACTGATTGTGCGAAAAGGCATAACAATCCAATATAAAATTGTGAAATTTTAAACGGAACTTATTACTAAAAGATTTTTGTATGGGCAACTGACAGACAATGAAACGCACTGCGTTCCGCTGTTGTAGTAACTGTTTCATTTGCAAAATTAGTTATGACGTAGATAAAATATTGTAGTGGCTTTTGGTGCACTCCTTGCATTAACACACTCGCCGTGCCATCTCAGACTTACTTCAAACCCTTTGTACCATAAATATCATTATTTAATTTTTCAGATTCCATAATGAACGAAAGTGCTTGAAAAATTCATTCTATTTTCTGCTACTGTTTGGTAAATAGGTAATATTTGTTATTTAATTCTTAATAGTCCTTTTAATTATCAAAATAGTGTTGATACAAACCAAACCTTAACAAAATTTTAAATCCAACCGTAAAGTATTGTGGTTATCAGCACTCGGATGATTACTACCAATCCACTAGCCAAATATCAATAGACGAATATCCATGGATGGTGCAATTATTATTGCATAATAATGAAAGCCGATGTTCTGGTTCACTTATTAATAAAATTATATGTTCTCTCTTTAGCAGATTGTATGTCAAATCAAATTTCCCAATGTATGTGAACTCCAAACTCTTTCGGGAGACCATATCGAATAATAATTTGTTACAGTACTACTAATTCGACTTGGCGACTACAACATAACCTCTTCAGAAGATTGCATTACAAATGGAGAAGACGAACGAGAATGCAATGATGAAATTATAGAAATTGGTATAGAGGAAAAGATTATTGATCGCACTTTATAACAGTGCAAACCGATGAAAATGACATCGGGTTAATACGATCTCTAAACCAGTACAATTATCAGGATTGGTTTAGCTTCAAGGAATCTTATGAATTAAGCTGACCTTGTGTTTGAAAGTTATAAACTGAGGCGCCGCAGCCTTAAATTTATAAATGGATTATTTTAAGAGGATTACAACAACATAATTGGCCAGGTGAAACTGTTTTTTGCCTAAGTTCTGCTTTTTTATAACAACCAAAAGTAAGAAAAATATGCAGAATAATCGCAATTAAAATAAAATGATATTTTAATCGTTTTCTGGAGAATTATGCTAGTTTTTTTATAAGATGAACAATAACAAATATTGACAAAAACAGATTGTAGCGTCACAGTTTATAAGATTTTAAAAATCTATAATGTAACTATATATAATAAAGGTAATATTTTAGATCATATTCGGCCGATTTGTCTGCCCGAACAAGAGCTTGTTATTATCTGGGTAATGTTTATAATCTCTCCACTTCTGGTTGGGGTTATGGAATGTCGGTGGAGTTAAAATATCTCAAATAAAAAAAGCAGAGTACCGACGAGTTTCTGTCCGCTTGCTGGTAGTGTGGCAAAAACTGTATGAGACCCCACGATATTCATATTACTGAAGATCAAATAGTGTAGCACAAGAAAAGTATGGAACGATTCTTCTGTAACAGGAGATGGTGGTGCTTCCATTGATGCATGCTGTTAAAAAATCAGTGGGAGCAAGTTGGAATAATGTCGTTTGAATTGTGGGATGTGGAGGAGACTATTTGTGCATATATCCTTTAAAGTATTTAGTTATTCCCAGATTGGATTTCATCTACAATCACGTCATTAAATTAGAAAATCAATAAATATGTTACATAAATGACCAATAACAAAAATGGAAAATTTATCAATATTAAACAATATCATGACTCTTATTATTTGCGAAAAATAAAAACACTTGCAGAATCAATTTATTTTTTAGGTATTTACAGGTCTTCATTAATGCATAAAACATCGGAAAAATCATTCATTAATGAACCCTATTAATGAATGATTTTGTTTTTTTTCTATTATAATGAACGATTTCAATATACATACAAATCAAGTGAGTGCTCAAGGAAAGCATTAAATCTGTCACTACAAATTTGAATTTCTACTAATAATAAAGAAATTAGGTGAGTAAAATGAATGCTGACTTTTTTTTTTTAACGCCGCCGGAAGTGGCGGGATCTGCAAATATTGCCTAAAAATCATTTACTAATTTGAACTTTTAATTATGTGTGAGGTTGTGACGTAAGTAACAATTTTATAACTTAAAATATTTCTTTATTTCTAATTAGAATATGGACTGATGAAAAATAATTGTAACTAGAAAATCAGAATATTAAAATAGCGATTAATACACTTGTTCGTTAAGCAACTATTTCCATCGACCTTGTGCATTTTTTTTTATTATGACTTTACATTAATGTAAACTAAATTGATCATTAATGAGCCCTATTGACAGAACTTTATTTTCTATTAATGAACGATTTTAGTATAAGGCCATTAAGCATACATATGTATTACATTATCTGTCCAATAAATTACAACCATGAAAAGTAAATAAAAATCTAGAATAATTTGTAGCTTAAAGCTTAATTTTTATTAATAACAAAATCAACAATAATTTACAATTGTAACAAATCTTCAATTTGTTCTACACAAACTTTAGACATGTTTTGTACTACACACAACATTCTGAGAATGACAACTTAACAAACATTGAAGGGTGTTCAGCTCATCTGTTTTACAAACTATTGTCTCATGCAGTTCTTGGAAAATATCGTTTACTGATTGTTCAAGAGTTAAATTCTTCAACCAGGGCTGTAAGAGAAAAATAAAAACTAAAAATATACTTTGGAGGTGCAGAGGTGGAATCACTTTTAAGAAAATGTTTTTTTTTTAAACTCTATATGCGTATGTTGTGAGAATAACAAACCATTAAGGCAGGTGAAACCAAGCTGCATCGTTAAAAAAAATGTTAAGCCAGTATGTCTCCGATTAAAATGTTCCAAAACCATTGTCACTATTGAACTTACAAGTAAGGATAAGTCAATCCTGTCTCAGATAGTTGGTGGGCCACTTGTACACAATAAGGATATGAATAAATAATATGTTCCAGTATCATATGACAAGTCATTATCGAAAATTCAACTTGTTTGACAGGCAACGTAGAGATGTACTTTGGGCTTCTTGCATCGTTTATCAAATAGTTGTCAAACTTCATTCTAGTTCGGTCTTTGTAGGTGCATCACTATTTTGATTAAGCACCAATCCGGTCTCACAAAAATGTAATAATACACTTTGTTTTCATGTAATGAAAACTATTGTATTTCGACGCCACAATTGGAAAAAGGTAGGTACCTCAATTCTCCATCAACTTAGTGACCTAATTAAAATACGGTTGTCAAATAGCCATACAAAAGACGAAAAGCAAGAATAGATCAAATGCAAAGCTCACAAAAAAGAAGAAACAATAAAGTTAGGTTATGTTATAATTAATTAAAATTGTGTTGAGTTCACAATACGGTACTTCCTAAAGGTGCGTTCACATAGCATATCTTCTCTAAATTGTTACGCACTGCCAATTTTTATTAAAATTACAAAGTACAGGTCTGATGGAAAAGTTAATAGCAACTAACTTCGCTTCGCCTTCACGCGTTAAAATATCTCGATTGTTAATCACCCTTAATATCACAATCGTTTGTTAAATAACTATTTGAGTCGACTATGTATTTACAGGTCTTATTAATGCATAAAACATCAGAAAAAATCATTAATTAATGAACCCTATTAAGAATGATTTTTTTTTATATTAAGGCCTCTGCAGTATATTGACGACTAATATGTAATTTTGCATAACTGCTAGAACCATTTTATACGTTAGTTTTGATTGATAAAAGGTGATCGATATTTTATTGGTTATATCTTATCTATACACAGTCCTGTATGTACTTGTTTTTAAAAATAAAAATTGATTACTACATAATTAATAAAAAACTTAAATATTAACATAACCTTTATGGGCACACGCTTGAAAAAGTATTCAAAATTTTCTTGTTATATTTGGATGTTATCCTGGTTATTACTAGTCCGGAACGTCCGTATTTTTGTTTTAAATTTTCCTTAATCATACACATTTTTAAAAACTGTTTTAAAAGTAGCTCAACCAACATTACATATAACTGAAAAATGATTTGGTTACTCGTTTATACCTTACTGCCTCAGGGACCTCATTGGTATAATCGTTTGAGTGAAAAGGGATAATCGTTATACTTATAACAATAAATGGCAAATAAAACTATAATGAAAACAATCTGAGTGTTTATACTTTACAGAAAGGCAATTACATTAATAAAATGAAAAAAAAGGTACTTAGTAAAAAAGTAACATATTGTATTTAAAATGAAGATGAAATTAATATTTATACAAAATTCACAATTTATCTACTACAAATCGGCGCGTTTAATTTTCTCGAAAAGGTAAATTTCGTACAATTCTTGAATCGACAAACTCCGGAAGTAACGCAGACAAAGTAAAATTTTTCTAACAATATGGATGTCACATCATTAAATAGTAATGCCAATTATTGTAAACCTTTCTTGAGAACTTAGTTAGGACTTTAGTTACTAGTGAAAACACGCCGATTGTGAACGTTGATGTAATAAATACCAAGTTTCGACAACGTATAATGGAGGGGATAATCAAAATCAAAGTAAAGACGGAAAAAAGGGGGAAAAAATATAACTGTTTCTAAGGATGTATGGAAAGAAAATGGACACAACGAAAGCAGCAATTATAGAAAAGGGCAATAAAGAAAGGGATGAAAACAGGTTGATTATAGGAGGAGAGATTTGAATGATGACATAGGAGAGAAGGAGGAATAATGGTAAAATAGAAAGATAAGAAATAGGATATCAATAGATAAAAAATAAACTGACAAGGAAAAATTTGATAGAACTATGTGAAGAAAAGAAGTTGGACAATAATGAACGGAAATTTGGAAGAAGAATAAAAAGGGGAATTTACACATATGTAGGAGAAAGAGGCCAGTCAGTAATAGATTATGTGATTATAAACGAAAAAAGTAAGGAGGGCATAGAAACACTAAGAATAGGAGAGAAAGAGGTACAAGAACAAGACTTGAGGTATGGAGAGAAAAGAAAGTAGGGACTGAAGAGAGTATAAAAAGAGAAGAGAAAGTATAGATTAAGAAAACAAGAATTAGGGAAGAGAAAAGATTGGTGGAACGGAGAATGCGAGAAGGGAAAAAGAATTAAGAAAGGAAGAAGAAAATGGAAAAAGGAAGATAGAGATAGATGAATACAGAAGGTTAGCAAGTAAATTTTAAGGGTATGTTGCAAAAATAAAGAAGAACATAAAAAACAAACCGAGATAAAAAGATTACAGAAGTTAAAAAATGAAGGACAGGTATGGGAATTCATTAATAAAAAGAGGAAAAAAAGGAGGAAGGGGACGGAAGCAAATACAGATGGGGAAAAATGAGGAAAAACACTCTAAGAAGTTACTAAGAGAGAGTGAAAAAAAGCAAGAAATGAAGAAGTTAGGAAAAAAAGGATAAGACACAGAGAGGATGGATAAGGAAAAGAAGAAATGGAAAGAGCAATGCATAGTAAAAGAGAAAGAAAAAGCAGAAGGGACGGATGGAATACAGAAGAGAAATTTCAATGGAAGTACACTCATGAAATTTAAAACTTGGACACCACAATTTCTGTAAAACAAAAAGTTTGCACATTGTGGAAGCGGCTTCAAGGGTATCATTTACAATTCTAACAGCAGGTAGTCTCAGCAGGGGTTATCTTATAGAAGGACTGTAGAATGAATCATTACACCTCAAGCACGTTTCAGAAAAATAGGCAATTACGTTGCTTACTTCCTGTTTTTTCTTTAAAGAATATATTTGAAGGTATACGCTAATTAAACACTCATAGCTGAATTAATTGTCCTAATCAAAATTTTGTTGCAGAAAATGTTTACAAAAATAAAAATTAGAAATATTTTGATTTAAAAACGTCTACAAGCAATAACTTTTTAAATTAAATCAAAAACTAAACATGATTATTTGGGCTGACTGATTATTACTTATTTTTAACTAAATCTAACTTACTAATTATTGTAAGGTATTAAAAAAAATCATTAAACTCTCTATTCATAATATTTAGTCCTTACAAAAATGTATATTTTATGGCGTTTCATTTTTTTCTGTAGTTAATATAAAAAGTAAAAATAAAAAACTAAGGCAATTCTTATTGTCAACGTATATATTTAGTTTTTTGACAAGAATTTATTAGCATAATTTATAATTAAGATACCAAGTTATAGTTTAAAATTAAATGAAAAACTTTTTTTTAAATAAAGGTATTACTATATAAATAAATATAAAGAAATCAATAATGAGGTGTGATCTCCATTATTATTGATACATTCTTGGAGGCGTCTGCTCATTGACGCTATCAAGGTATCAATATAATTAATATTAATCGTTTCCCATGCGGTATCAATGGATGCAATTAGTGCATTACGGCTTTTACTGGTTATAAAATTTGGCCCTTGTTGTCTTTGGATAACAGCATAGTATTTGAGCCTAAACATTTTTGATAATGTTAAAATCTGGGCTTTTGGCTGGCCAGGGTAACAGCTCCAAGTTATTTTTCTCGTATCCAATTGCGCACAACCCGCCCGAAGTATGAATAGGGCGTTGTCCTTTAACAACAAAAACATTATGAAAATGTTAATTCCAACAGATCCCGAACTATTTTTTGGAGAAGTATAGTGAAATAAGAATTACTTACTTGGTGGAAAATATAATCTTCTGTCTGGATAAAACACTTCGACTGAAGGTTTCTATCATAGTTTCAAAAAATATCTAAATGCGCAGCAGAATCAAGACATCCATCGATAGCCCAACAAACTCCTGGGCCAACGCGCTTTCCCAACCCCACACATTTACAGAAAAATAACCACTTCTGTTTTTTAGGACATATGTGATTACTTTTAAATTAATTCGCTTCCATTCTAAAACTTTTAATGGTCCATCGTTGCGGCTATTGAACGTGTTTACGTCGCTAAAAATTACTCGATTCCAAAATTCCAAAAGGTTCATTCACATATCGCCTTGCAAATTCCAGACGACGTTTCATATTTTCGTCACTGGAAACTTCTCTCTTTCGCAGCAGCATTATACTTCTTTATTCCCATCTCCTTTGACTCTTTTTTTGTGCAGTTATACGGCATCCGGGAAAATGTACTAAGTATAGCCCAGGAGTATGTAACAAATGGTTGTTCTGTGCATGCAATGGTAAACAACTCGAGATCTTTGAGCACGTGTGATCCTTTAGGTCTACCACTTCCGATGAGCTCTTTCCAAAGTGTGTTCAAGATTCCATTTTACTCGGCCAATGCCCTACGGTGCTTTTGGTATATCTAACATCCGTGAAATTTCACGCACGCCACGCGCCCGCCGCTATTTCGAAACAATCCGCACTTTCAAATCAGCACCGAGATGAGGTGGCATTTTCACAACACTTGAAATTTTAAACTAAAATGGAATTTGCATTTCTTACTTTATTTATTGGTTTACACTACCCCTTCCAAACAGTAGGTAATTGTTTATTTATTACATACTTCTAATGACGAATGTAACAACCCTTAGAGCAATATGACTCAAAGGAAGTAAAATTAAAACAAGCAAGAATATTCTATTGTTATTGAAACTTATTCATAAAGTAAAAGTCATTTCCATATAATGCTAATGGACAGGATTTTCTTTTAAGTATTAAGATTACAATAGAGGACTTATAAACTTTCGAAAATATCCTAATTATAAATATTTACACTGCAATTGCGCTTTTTCCTAATAATTTCTTAGCAATAACATACACGTTCTTGGTTTAAGTAGTCATCAATTTGATATGATATAAATTTGTTGTTTCTAATATTACATCACAAACTAATCTTTATTCGCCGAAAATTGTTGCTTAAGTTGTAAAGCTTCGTACACACCTGAACAACAAACCGGAGCAACAAACATAACAACGAACCGAAAGTCAAACAGAACGACAAACGATCTTTATGATTTCCACAATTTGAACAACAAACGGAACGTTTGTGCTGTTCCCATAATTATTTTCAGTAGTTTTCAGTTTATATATATTTATTATCGAGAAGAGAAAATTGCGGAAAACAAAGAAGATAGTGCCAACCAAATTTTTACGCACAAAGAAGAGTAAAAATAATAATTTACTTCGCTTTTTTTTATTTTGAAATTTGCCGCCCAAATGATGCCATTAGGGACATCATTCTTTTCTTTGCATTCTTAAACACTGATTAATTTAAAACATTTTTCTTCTGTCAACTCCATAATATTACCTAAAACACAACAAACCCACAAAAGGAGGACAAAAATAAATAATTTAATTCTCCCGCATAAGTTGGAACGCCGTAAACCGTTCGTGGAACAATCAGGACTTGCGAATCTGTTCTAAAATTCGTACGTAGCACCATCCAAATTAATGTTCCGATTGCCGTTCGGTTCGTTGTTCTGTTTGTTCCCTGGGTTTTGTTGTTCAGGTGTGATACGAATCTTTACAATAAGCATATTAATATGAACTATATCTTATGAAAGGAGAGTTATGTAACTATAATTAACGACTTAACGTTACGTTAGTAGATTCCATTTACTATTTACACATATTTTCTTGGAACATTCGATAATTAACTATCGGGATCTGATGACCTTATACTTCGCAGGTTGTGCGCAACTGGATACAAGCAAATAACCTGGGCTGTTACCCCTGGCCAGCAAAAGCCCAGATTTTAACATTATCGAAAATGTTTGGGCTCGAATACTTGCTGTTATCCGAAGACAACAAGGGCCAAATTTATACCAAAAAACCGTAATGCACTAATTGCAGCCATTGATACCGCATGGGAAACGATTAATATTAATTATATTGATACCTTGATGGCGTCAATGAGCAGACGCCTCCAAGAATGTATCAATAATGTGAGGTCACACCCATTATTGATTTCTTATGTTTATTTATATAGTAATGCCTTTATTTAAAAAAAGTTTTCATTTAATTTTAAACTATAACTTGGTATCTTTAATTATAATTATGTAATAAATTCCTGTCAAAAACTAAATATATACGTTGACAATAAGAATTGCCTTATTTTATTTTCACTTTTATATTAACTACAGAAAAAAATGAAACGTCATAAAATATACATTTTGTAAGGACTAAATATTATGAATAGAGAGTTTAATGATTTTGTTTTAATAACTTACAATAATTAGTAGGTTAGATTTATTTAAAAATAAGTAATAATCAGTCAAACCCTAAATAAACCATGTTTAGTTTTTGATTTAATTTAAAAGTTATTGCTTGTAGACGTTTTTTAAATCAAAATTATTTCTAATTTTATTTTGTAAACATTTCTAAACAAAATTTTGATTCGATAATTAATCGAGCTATGGTGTTTAATTAGCGATACCTTCCAAATATATTCTTTAAAGGAAAAAATGAAGTAAGCAACGTTAAATTACCTATTTTCTAAAACGTGCTTAGTGTAATGATTCATTCTACAGTCGCTTCTATAAGATAACCTGCTGCTATGAGACTACCTGCTGCAGAATTGTAAAATGATGCCCTTAAGCCCGCTTCCCAATGTGCAAACTTTTGTTTACAGAAATTGTGGTGTCCAAGTTTTTAAATTTCATGAGTGTACATCGGAGAAGGAAATGAGAGAAAAGTAAGATAAGTTGATTCGAAAGATTAAGGAAAGGAGAAGTGGTTACCAGAAAAATGGAGAGAAAAATAATATGCTCAATTTACAAGGGGGAGATAGGAAGGAAGCGAACAACTATAGAGCGATGGGAGTATAATGAATGCGGGAAACAGTTAGAAAAAAATTGGAAAAAGAAATAGAAGAAAAGAATATAATACCAGATTGGCAAGCAGGATTTAGGAAAGGCAGGGAGACATAGACAATATATATACATAGTTACTAAACACTTAATCAGCAGAGTGAGCAAAGAAAGGAGGAAAGATGTACGCAATATTCCTTAGACATTAAAGCGGCATTTGATAATGTGTGAAAAGGGGGATTATGGAAAAGGATGGAGGAGGTAGGAATAAAAAGAGATATAAAAAATGCAATAGAGGAAATATACGAAGAAACAAGGTGTAGAACGAGAGTAGGGAGGAAGCTAGGTAGAGAATTTAGGACGGAAAAAAGGACTAAAACAGGGATGTCCGCTAAGTCCAATATTACATTCTCGATATACATTAGTGACTTCATGATGAAATGGAAAAAATCAAGTAGGAGGAATAGTAGTAGGAAGGAAAAGATGTGGGTTTTGTACACGGATGCGACATGGTATAAGGCATGAAAATGAAGAAGAGATGAGAGGAGAAGTTAAATTTATGAAGAAATACCTGGAAAAGAAAAAACTAGCAGCAAATGTCGGTAAACACAAATTATGGAATTTAAAAAAGAAAAGGAAGAAGAAAGAAGTGAAATGGTGGTGGGGGAGGAGGAGGTAGAGAGAGTAGACGCGTATAGATACTTAGTTTTTACAACATCAGATATGTGATAACAAAGATGGAGACCATATAAAAAGAAATGAAAAACAAAGGAATGAATAGTAGGACAAGTATGGAGGTTGGGGAAAAGGATATTTGGTAAAGATAAGAGAAAAGGAGATGGATATTTGAAAAATTGTAGAGTATGGTACTGTATGGAGCGGGATTTGGGGATGGAGGGAATGGCAAGAGCTGGAGAAGATACAGGAGAAATACTGGAGGTGGACGTTAGGACTAGAAGGAGACACCGGGGTATATAGTGAAGAAGAGCTAGAAATAGAAAAAATAAAGGATACAAGCAGGAAGAAGAATTGCATAGGTATGAAGAAAAATGGGAAAGTAGGAAGGAAAATGAAATACTATGAATGTTGGAAATAGATCTATACTAAAGTTAAAGACAATTTTATAAGAAGCGTTAAATGTTCCTATAGCAAAACAAAGACAATATGATCATTATGGACTATCCATAGGCGCGAAATTAAGGAAAGGACCTAGAACAGCAAGAATATTTTGTGATCCTTTAATAAATATGGCAGTTTTTAAAGGTACTCTTCGCCAATTAAATAAACATTACACTATACAAAGTCTCAAATACTCAAACATCACAAACACATACTGTTTCATCTAAAAACCCATTCAACACCAGCAAATTATTTGCCTCACATACCACAAATATATACTGTTTCATCTGCAACCCAGTCATCACCAGGTGGCCCATGGTCTGCTGCAATCAATCTATCTCAAAATACTACAATCAAGCAACACCTCAAATGTTTTTTAACCACTCTGAAAATATTTCACTTATTTCGCAAAGCAGAAATAACAATTACTCTGAGTCGATGCCGTTTTGAGGATTTATTCCACTTACAGATTTATTGAGAGGGGGTACTTCTTCCAAATGACTGATCAATTGAATGTCTTACTTATAACAACACTGATGACACCACACCCACATACATCATTGTTTATCTGTGTATTATCTGTTAGGTCTTAAGTGAACATTGTTATATATTTTGTGTTTCAAAGAGTTTAATAATTCTCATTTTGTTATTTAAAAGTTTATTTTTTATTTGTTTCTATATTTCTGTGTTCTAATAGTTCTCATTTTGTTATTTAAGAAGTCTATGTTGTTATGTTTTTAAATAAATGTATTTTATGTACGTTTATAAATAAATCCAATCCAACTTACCTTCAAATAATCGTTCTTTAAAACTTCATAAATGGTTTGACATGTTTCGGGTATAATTACAATTGCAAAAGGGTTTTGGGGATATTCTGGTACAAAATTTTAAATCTTCATACAATCTTCCACTGTAGCTAAATACCGCAATGTTGCAGCTAGTCTTGCCTCGGGGAATATGGCCACGCGCATCACTGTATTTTTGCTTCATTATATAGTCTTTCACTAAACTTATCAACTCACTAAAAGTCTCATTGTCCATTCTAGAATAGTTTTTGTAATCTTCAGGATTTGTTTCATTTATTTCTTTTCAACAAGTTGATATGAGAATATTCCTCTCTCCGCAAATACCACTTGTTTTGACCAATATCTCTATTTTTCCTTTGAGTCACATGTTTCATTTTGTCGGCTTCTGCTAACAGTAGCAAAGCAATTGCTTTTTTTAGACAAACTCATTTAGTCGCTTTTTGTCAATGGAAAGAATGAATTTTCACGTCTAAATGCTGCCACTTTCCAAAATCAACTGAAGTATACAACAAACACTACAACAGTCTCCGGTTGTGGACTGAACGTGTAGGTACAAGGCATACCAACAGTCCGGGACTGCAGGCCTGGCGCAGGTATAGCCGGCAGTCCAGTCGCGCAGGCCACGACTGTATGTGAAGGGGTACCTTAACTGACATGTGTTGTCTGTATCTATTATAAATTCAGTAATTACATTATCTTCTTTGTGATTCGATATTACTGCATTCCACTACATAAAAACAATTAATGGGAAAAATGAATTAAAAATTCTATTTTACTTACTTCTTTCTGGAATAATATATAGCTTAATAGTTTTTCCTCGTAATCAGTAAGAGTTATTAGTGTCGGGGACATCTCCGCCCGTTTTAAAATTTCTGAACTTTGTTTGCAGCTTTATTTCTGCTTTATACTTTCTTTTACAATCGTATTTTTAAGCGTAAAACTTTGCGGCAGTTCTATTTAATGACCCTGTTAGTGTATTAAATTCTACCGCCATGTCTTCCCATACTTGATTTTTTTCTCTCCACGTAATAGCATCTGTTTTCTTATTCTCAATTATTTTAATATGCCTTATGGCAACATCTATTAAAAAACGTATTTCTAACTCAGTGAAATTGCTGGCTCTTTCGCGTTTTCGCGTTTTCGCTTTTCTGTAGAACTCATTTTTGAAATACTAACATCTAACCTATAACTCTTGACCGCTGTTTTTAACGTTTACCAAGAAAACATTTTCACATAAACAAATTATGGTATCATTTTCTTACTTATATATAAGGTACTATAGCCGACTTTATTTACACATCTGTATGAAGTTGCATTCGACATTTTTGTATTGCCAACATGATGCCAATAATCTCTGAGAACATCATTAGCGAAATAGTTATTAGAAATATAAGTTGTACTGGAAAAACACGTTTGTGATATTCTCCTATTAAAAGTATCTAATAAATTTATATAGGAATACACTTTAAATACTGTATTGTGATGTAAGTGTTATGTATGGTGCCCCAGAAGATCAGTATAAACCTGTACAGTGTGGTGACGAAACCGTGTGTAATATGTGTATTGGTTCTGTCTTGGCAAAGCATTTACTTCAAGGTTTAGGAAAACCACTAAAACCTAAACATGCCAACCCTTACCCACCCTAGTATTCACATGTAATAATATCAATTAAGTGTGTAAAGTTGATTGTGTTTTGTGAAATTGTGTTGTACATTTTTTCGTAATTATCCGGGAGGGTCTTGATGACCAGGTCCGAAACCAAAGTGATGATTCTCAGGAACAACATGTTTTCTTGTTGACCATGGAGTACCGCCAAGGTACTGATCACCTTCCATATTTTATATTTTGCACCAAAACCCATAAAAAACACACACGAAAAAAAACTCTTAAGAAAATTGACGTACCAGGTGAATTAGAAAAATCATTGTGTTCAACTAAATGACTTAATTTAGACAACACCTTGTTCTTATAAAGCGATTATTTTAATACAATTAGGTCATTATTGCTACATTGCTGGAGGGGTTACAATTAACTTCATTTAATTAATTTTACTACTATCCTAAACTGCAATTATTTATGACTTTTACGTTGCATATTTATAACGGAAATTTGAAATAATATTTTATGTTTGTTTTATGTAATTGTGATTTGCTATAAAATACATTAGGTACCTACTACAAAGTTTAAAACAAAGTATTTTGAGCAAACAATAGATATATGCTAATTAGCAATTGTCGAATGCCCCAAGCTATATTCAGAATTGTTAGAGCATAGTTGGTTGCATACAAAACAAACAGATTTTTTATATGTAACTGCAAGAGAGCCTTAATGCACGATTTCAACAAAATACAAATCAAGTGCGTGCTAATCAAACAACATCTGTCATAAAATTTGAATTTCTACATAATTAAAGAAATTAGATGAATAAATGAATGCTAATAATTTTTTATTTTACATGATCAGGCGTAAATTGACTTATTTAACCCCATTTTCGGGCGTAAAGTAGAATATTTGCCCGCGGGCTTAAAAGTGTTACTTTTTACGCCCGTGGGTTTTGTTTTAAAATTTATGAAAATTGATTTGAAATAATCTGGATGCAACCAACTCGCAATAATTGGAAATGTCTATTGTGTTGACTATTCTGAAATCATACTTTAACAATTATGGATGTTGCGACTTGTTAAAGATCTGTATTCTGTAAACGGTTATGGTGCAATTCACACTTCACAGTGCTTCTATTTCACTGCATGAATGCAGCCATCCCTTCTTAAAACTTTACTAGAGTAATTTCCTTAACCTAACCTTCATTTTTGCGTATTGGTTAATTTTCTTCTACTTTTACCTTCCTTCATTTTCTATTTGCTTATTTTAGTCTTGTTATCGGTTGTTCTCTATGTTTTGCATTCCGTTTTATTATTATCAGAAAATCTTCCATGTTTTTGTTAAGAGTCCTCTCTACCCTTTTTTGCTAAAATCGTTATATCGAGTCACTAAGAACTATACTATTTTTTTTTATAGAAAGAATGTTAAAACAAGGTCACGGACACGTTTGAAAAACTAGTTTCAGGGTTTACCGTTCTGTAGTGCTGCTTTACAGGAAAAATTACATGTTTTTGAAGCGACAAAATAACACCCTTATATACAATTGAAATATTCTAAAATATTATTTTTCACATTCTACAATGTTCTTTCCAACTCAGTACGGACGCTTTTTTTAATTCAAGATCAATTAATAAATTGGGAAGAATTTCAATATTTCACGACAAAAGCTGCAAAACCAGTCTTATTTTCAAAACATAATTATAACAAATCAAAATATTTTAGAGAAAAAAAGGCTCCGACATAAGTTACGTAACAAATCCATGTTTATGATAGTGAAATCCAAAATTATTTTTATCAAAAACTGTAGCCTTGAGAGTGTCGCCCGTGACAGGAATTTTACATGGAAATTGAAAGGTAGAGAGGACTCTTAAATAATAGTTCGATGCTTGCAGTTTTACAATATGACAGTCAGTGAGTGACAAATAATCGTACATTATTATTATTACTATTTTTTCTATTTTACCCCATTTTTAACGGTTTGAAAGAAATAAAATTTTTCAGTATTGCGGTAATCTAGTAGTGCTTTGTGAATCTAGTATTCTTTACTTTTACAAAAACAAAAGACAATTTAACACAAATTTTATTTTATTGCGTTCATTTGACATTTAAATTTCAATTAATTGAATTTAAAGATTAAATAAATACCGTTTGTTTTTGTTCCTGATATTGTATAATAATTTTATTAAATATTTTGAATTACAAAACACACGTAAATAGAAGTATAGGTTATGAAATTAAATTTTCGTTTATGCGCCTGCGTTTGCTTTGTATAGGGAAGAAATTCCACGTGTCTCGTGTCCCTACTATTCAAATATTTGGCTATTTTTAATAATAAGTCTTCATGATTTATAAACAAATTAATTAGATAATTAAAGTTTATCATTAATCTATACTATTAATATGTATGTTATCTGCCACTTTAATTTAATATAAATTAGTACCAACCCTAAAAACAAAAAGCAGTAAAAAAGTCTTCCGTGAAAAAAACATCCAATAAAGCACTCAAATGACGTCATCAGAGCATCGAAATGTCGACATTAAATGGGTAAAATAGAAAAAAAATATTTTTTTGGTGTTTAACACGAGCCGCCAATGTTCATGTGCCTGACATTCATATTCCCCAACTGTTATTGTCAAAACGAAACGCGACATATGTAACAAAGCAAAAGCGCCGTAAGTACAAAGATTCAACTCATTATTGTCCCACTTGAAGATAAATCGATTTCTCTAAGATTTGTTTCAAAAATGAGAAAAAATAGCTCAGCTTAAGAAACTAGACATATTGTTGATGTACTTCTATTGTTAGCTACCGATAGTTTGGTTTTTGGATCTTCGCAGATGTATCTCAATATAAAACGACAAACATCTTAACAATTTATCGATTGTTATGCGTAGTAAATAAAGATAGATGCTAAGCTACTTGTCATAAGTAAGTAAGTAATGAAATAACAAAATACGTAGCGGCCATAACTGCAAAGATCCAAAAATTAAATTATAGAATGAATTTGCGCACTATTTACTTTTTTGTAAATGCTGTCAAAGAATTCAAATTTTGACATAAAAGATTGACAATTAAAGAGGTTAACTTGATGTAAGATGACAAATGTATGTATTATGTCCATTTAACCACGACCACAGCTTACTAATTAATTTTTGTGGTTAGATTGTCATCAACGTACGCAACTTATACGTAAACAGTATTCTGCAATTAGTGCCAATGTTACTCTTTACGAACACTAATTCACGAAAGATGCTGTTTTAGATATGCTACGAAAAACCATGCTACTTATTACGATCTGAAGCGTATACGGAAAAAAATTATAAAATTAGTATGAAACAATAGAGCACTAGCTGCTTGCAGGCCATCTACCATGCTTTATTATATCTGTGTTTCAAAATCTATATATTCTTGCAATTCCTTATATTGGCTTCTTTGTTGATCTGTAAGTACCCACCACTCTCTTTCACACGTAAGTATTGATCTATATATATAGGTTTGGTTTCAATCGATACTTCTCTCTTGTTTATAAATTTATTTTTTAGTGCATAAAAGAATTAATTGGCTTCTTGGGTCCCTTTCTCGTCCAATATTTCTACTACTCCAGCAAACTCTGTTTTATTGTTTACCTTTTCTTTTCCGAATGTCATTGCGTTTGTTTTACTTTAACCCGTAACTGCTACTAACGAACCTACAGTACTTAATTACTACCGACGGGTCATTTTGACCCACACATTCATTTTGCAATAAACAACACACATTTTGGAAAATTCGAAGTCTCATACCAAATGAAACAGAATTCAATAGCACAATGTTGACAAATAGGGATTTTACAAGCTGAGAAATGGTTTTAGGTTTTGCGGTCTTTTTGACTAAGACATATCAAATACCTTTTCTTTCTTGATGGAACACCGTCATTCGTTGATATTAAAAGAGCTTCTATCGTAATTCCAAAAAGATCGGCTGCGAGACTGCAAAGTTTGCGAGGAATATGATTACAGTATATTCGGCGTCTAATATTCGAAGTTCTTTTAAATAACTGAAACGAGTGTTTTCAGTTCCCAATGCAATTGATAAAGCACTTGACTATTTACATCGGATATGTTCAAAATTGTATGTAAAATTACCATCGGCCAGTGTCGAGAGGTCCAATGCATCAACGCCTGCTTTTGTACCATTGCAATCTCATATCATGATCAGCTTGGAATCATGATTTTGACTTGTAGCATCATCATCATGTGAGCTTGAGACTATAGTACTAGAGATTTTCCTTTTTAGAAGCATAAACAACAATGGTCCTATTGGATTGAAATCCAAGGAGGGATGAATGAACTGGGCGATTTTTGTTGACTTGAAATTCAGGTGAAATGTTCTTTTATTTTTATTTTTCAATTCATCAATTAATTAATAATTAAACAACGTACGTATACCAATTATCCCCACTTACATTTCTGTTTCAGTTGATAATAGGTTCCACCATTTAGAGAACTACTTGAGTTAGATAGGATAATTTTATGTTGTTTGCGTTTCCCAAATCTCCATGTCTGTATACTTCTCCATTAATCATGTAATGGGTTTGAGAGTCTGTAAGTATTTCAAGTTTAAGTCCGTATTTAGCGAGCTTGCTGGGTATTTACACTCTAAAATGCACATCTACCTCTAAATGCAACAAGCATTTCGTGAAGAGTAACGTTTGGTCCTGGGGAATAACATTCTTTGAAATTCAGTACAAACTGTTCAAACATGTCCGAGATGGATGCCATTTCCTTAATTTTATGCGAGTAGTTGAGTTGAAACATCGTCGAATCTTAGACAAGACAACAAAAAAAGAAATCGTGCAAGTGACATAGTACATCGAAATAGTTTCTACTAGTGCCATCAGTAGACCACATAGCCCATACGTTTCCATAGCCAGGTTTGAATATTCCTTGGAAATATAAAAGTTCAATAAATGCTTCCACTTCAATTTTGTCGGTTTATTTCTCATTAGCGGAATCAGTGATGAGCTGTAGCATTTCATCTAATAACAAGAGTTTCCATGAATCTAATGCTGTAGAAGGTGGATTTTCCTTTCAAACCTGCTAAAACATTCAGAATCTATTTTACAGGAGTTCTTCTTCTAGCGGGTGCTTTTTGTGTCCACTTTGTCCACCTTTTCCATACCATAACCTTTTTGATTCATTACTGTACCGTCAGAAATATTTCCGTCTAATTCAAATAGCTCATCTAGTAATCCTTCTACAAATACATCTTCTAGATCTTGTGGTGGGTCCCAATCTAAATTGGAACA
The DNA here is from genome assembly GCA_030710515.1 of Abscondita cerata. Lineage (NCBI taxonomy): Eukaryota > Metazoa > Arthropoda > Insecta > Coleoptera > Lampyridae > Abscondita > Abscondita cerata. Next base: position 42,734 of record JALBCR010003406.1, on the reverse strand, counting down.
ATATCCGCTGTATCTTTCATGATCTTGTTCGACGGCATCACTCTCATAGGCATGAGATAAAAATGCTCTACCAGCTTCTGTAGAATCTTCTACCACAGATATTTGATTTGTAAATCAATATTTTCAACAAAATGTCAATCCTTCCAGAATTCTGGATCATTGAATATTTCTACCAATTTCTTATCGGATAAACTATGTTATTACTTTGAGCCATGGCGTACTAAAATGTAGCCAGTGGTATAATTTATTTATTGAAATAACTATTGGTGGTTTCACTTCATTTTCAAAGTAAAATGAAATTGGTAGTTTGAGGTCCCTTCACTATCTGATCCGAGTACTAAGAAATCAGGAAATAAGCAGTTACCGTTAAGTCTCTCCTACCCTATTAAGACATATTCCCACCAAAATAAAGTATGCGCAGGGTCATACAGACCTGTCTGTAGCAGTTACAGGTTAATAAATGTTCATTCTATTATCTTTAATAATAAATCCCTTTCAATTTCCGCGATCATTACAACATCATCTTCGTATGTTCCTCCGAATCATTGACTCTTTGTGTTTTTAAATATCTAAACATAATCTTTTCGCTCTCTTGTTACATTTTTAAATGATTTCCGCCATAAATATTATAAACAGCAGTGCGCCAGGTTTCTTCCTTGATTTAATCCTATATCAGAATTGATCTTTGACCCCTCTAAGTATTTGATTTGTCACAGCCAGCTTCGAAATTGTGACATCTAATGATTTATGCAATAGTTTTTTAAAGAAAGACGTGAATAGCAATATGTCTTTATTGTGACGAAAGAACGTTCCTTACATTACACTGAAATTTCAAATATTAACTGAAGACACTTATAAAGAAGCGAAACAATTCAAAATCAAAAGTATGATTTACATAATTAGATGTTTTTATTAAACAATCTACAAAACACTTGTTTTTTCAGTTTTCAGTTACTTTCAATCATTCGATTTAGTCGAAGCCTTAACAACAAAAGAAAAGTCCATGCTTAACACTAATTGAAATACTGTCACTGCACCAAGAGAACAATGAAAGAGTCGTTTCAGAAATCATTACTTAAAAGATTTTTTACTCAACAAGGTATGCTGCTTTTGTGAATGCAGAACATCTGGTAATACACGTAATTAACGAACGTCACAAACAAATAAAATACTTTCCATCTATTTATTTCAACCAAAACAGTCTGAACAAACGTTAGTTAAAACATACAGATAATATAACAGGACAAATCTTTATGAAAAAACCTGTTGTATTGGGAAAGGTTCCAACAAAGTAAATTTAAATTATCAAGTCAAAAGCACTTTTATAAACATTGTGTAACAACAGCTTTTCTCGTAACGGCATTAACAAACTAAACAATTAAGAATATCTATGTTTGGAACAACCCATCTCTTAAAGAATAAATAGTTGATGCAAAAAAATTAATTAAAACAAATGTTTCCTTTTCAGCCTTTATGCAAACTAATTATATGACTGGTACCATCTAGTTCCGTATCAGGCGACTTCTCCAATTGGTTTAATGATGAGTTCGTGAATCTAAAATAAAAATAAATATATTGCCACAGAATAATAAACTTAACAAATACAGGAACATCACTTTACGAATTTTGTGTCATTTAATGTAACTCGCGTAGTCTTCCTGCGCAGATTACAAATTGTGGAGAAAAAAACAATGCCAATAAAGCGTTTAAAAGTCAGTCATTCAAACAAAATTAAAAAATACTTACACACTTATGTGTTTGTTTACATTGTAGATTGCAATAAACACTGTTTTTGTAATTTGTGTTGTCTTTATTGATAGTCCTTGAAAAGAAAGAAATAAACGCACAAAAATTTGTTTCTGACGTGTTATCCGTATTAAGACGGATTATTTATTTTGTTATAATCAAATTTCTTACATTCATAATAACAATTAAAAAAAAACTATTTTTTTGCGTAAATTTGTTTTCATGCGATCAGGGAGAAACGGTGTCGAATGTTCGATAGAGTAATATTACAAAAGAACAGGAAGCCAATCGATAGGAGTAAATTTAATGGTTCCACTAATTATACGCATAGTGCAATTCAACTGGGCATCTATTTTTTTAATGATAACATTGATAACTATTCAACCAGACAGGAGCACAATATTCTGCTGTAGAATAAACTAATGCCAATGCAGCTGTACGAAGTGTCTTTGCATCTGCTCCCCAAGTTGTTCCAACGAATTTTTGAATGTCATTATTTCTTGTTTTCATATTTTGTTGGTTGGTACAATTTCTTTCTATGTACGCAAGGACGAAATTATTTCGAGAAGGAAAGTAGGAGGGAGAAAGGTACGCGTGGGATTTCAAGTGTAAAAAGCTATGAACAAACATAGTAATAAATATAATGTCTCAAAGGGTTGTTGAAATAACAAATAATTTTTAATTTCGGTAGTTGAGTTTAAGTTATTAGTTAGTTCAATGACTGAGCTGTACGTGAGTGGACGTATTCAATAACCAACTCAGAAACTACTTAATTTTTATTTTAATAATAATGTTATTATTTTCCCGACTACTATGCCAATAGGTTATAGGCCCAGAAAGCCATAATCGCAATTGAGTGAAGTGCAAAAAGGTGCAAAAACAAAAAGTACAATTATAAAAACAGTGCATGAAGACAAAGTAACTGTAAAGTTATACTAATAGATAACATTCGGAAAAGAAATATTCAACTGTTTAATGGTGAAAAAAACGCAACGTGGAAATTTTGAGTAAAATCTCTTCTAAGCGAGCGAACTCGTTCTACAAAACGTCATCACAGAAAATCTTGCAGACAAACCGACTGTTGAATGGAAAAAACAAAACGCTACCGCTCCTGGTATACTTATCGAATACTTAGGTCATTCGTTCCTTAATTTTGCAAAAGATAAAGTATACGCGAAGGATTTAGATGCCATTTATGAAAGAAAAAGTCTTGCAACGCAGTTAGTTTGTTAAAAAAAATTATGAAACCCAACGTTGGTAAAAAAAGGAATTGTTGTTTTTGTTCCCGCTCCTACTGAAGGCCTGTTTTCTTTAAGAAGACTTTGATAATCTATAGTATAAAATAAATAAGAAATTATTTACTAAGTTAACATCCCTAATATGAACTCGAATGAAATAATATTCATCTTGGATTCCGACACATTATAAACAAAACGAACATTTTTTACTGCATATGAAAATTTGACCGTACAATTGAAAATATTGGTTCCAAAAACTGGAACATCAATTAAAGCAACAATGAAAGGAATAATCGAAGTCACCAACAACCAGGTAGCCGTTTTTAGAAAATGCCCTCTACTCCGAAGAAGTCTCCTATAATTTATTGTCTGTACGACGACTTGAAAAAAAGGAATAACAATAATACTTGATCCTGCAGGAATTGTAATATTTAAACATGGAAATTTATGGAACATCAAAATTTCTCTCTCAAAATCGGCACATGGGCATAAAATGTGATTAGCATCATAATTTCCTAGTAACATTTTTGAAATTTTAACAAATTGACCCATTTTAGGACATTTTTTTCCAAAATTACGAACTTGACAATTGACAGATGTTACCTGTCAAATTGACTTAGCGCATTTAAGTTATTTCAGAAGCAGAAGTGAATGCCCCCAAAGTTTTTTTAACTACAATAATAAAAAAATTGCCATATGGTTCCAACTTTATGGCGGACACTGTATGTAATACATTAAACCAATTTTTGAGTGGAAGTATTGGAATTAGTTCATTGAACTTGACATAAAGACTTTAATCTTTTCATCTGTAAAAAGCTAAGAACAAACATAATAAAAGGGTTGTTGTAATAACAAAAGAATTTTTAATTTATGTAATCGAGTTTAAGTCAGTTCAGTGACTGAGCTGTACGTGAGTAGACGTATTCAATAAACAACTCGGAAGCTACGTAAGCGGGGTTTTCCTAGCAACGCACTTTTTACGCGGCGTAGTACGTAATACGGTCGGCGCAACGCAGCATCAATACGCTGCGTAACAGTGTTTTTTGCATCCCTTACTTATGAAACAGTCAAGAGCGCCCGTAAAGCAGGCACCGAAACGCTGTTATCCTGAACATGTGTTTCAAAAGTACCAAAAAGCACTCCGCAGTTCACATCGTTTTACAGCATTTTACGCCGACCGTATTACGTTCTACGCCGCGGTAGAATACTACCAATATCAGTGATGTTTCTGTATTCTGTTTATGATTCTGTGATATTAAATAATTGCTTGCAACTAACTTGCACATTCGGTGGAGTTCCAAGTACGTACATCACAGCATCTGCAACATCTTCCGCTTCTATCATTGGTAAATCCATATTAGTCATTAAATTGGAACTCTTTCGCATATTCGTATTAACACGGCCGGGGCTAATGCTCTACAAAATTTATACTATGTATAGTACTGCAACATGATCACATTAATATTTACTGTAACTTTTGCTTTACTTCCAATGAAATTAAGTTCTTGACGTAAAGTTTCCGTTATAGCAGTAACCGCAAATTTGGTTGCGGGATAAATACTTGTCTCAGGACCACAACAAACTTTATGACCAAATATGCTGTTCATATTAATTATATGACCAGCTATGTTGTTCCGATTCATCATTTTCAAAGCTTCTCTTGTAGCAATGCATAACCCTAAGACGTTAGTATCCAACATATTTCTCCATAGTTCAGTGTTTCCCGAAATCAAATTTGTAGGTTTTCTCACACCAACATTATTTATTAATATGAACCTGTCCTACATTGTCCTCTGCCCACTTAAAAGCTCCCAAGATGTCTTCTTCCTTTGAAAAATCTGCTACGTAATAATAAAATTTTCCTGCTTCGTTTTTTAAGCGATTCGATAAATTTTCTAATCTATCCTCTCTTCTTGCGGTTCCTAATACCTACAAAAATACACACACAAAAATTTCTAAACTGCAAATCAAGTAATGTTTACGTGTACTCCGGCTTTACTAATTGAATTGAAATAGCTTCTCCAATACCGGAACTCGCTCCCCGAAACTATGGCTAATTTTCCATGCCATCTTTCCAATAAAATTACCATTTTTGCATTTAATTAAATGTTTCTCAAAGACAATTTAACTACAAAATTTAACATATGTAATAGGTAAATGAGAGTTAGTAAAGTAATATTACTTGAAGTTATATTATAACTAAACAATTTATTTATATATTCTAAAGGCGAATTATCATCGATTACTTTATAATTGGATTAGCTAAGTACAGGAATAAGGGAACATGATAAAAGGGAAATCCGTTTTCGATAGGTAACTTGTTAACAATGTGTTAGACGTGATCCTTTATTCCAATTCTACGAACCATAAATCGTCAGAATGCAAATTTATAAAAGTAAATATAATGTTTATACTGGGTTGCCCATTAGGACGAGGAAGGTGGATATCTCGGAAAATATTGGGGTTAGAAAAAAACTTTCGCTATAAAAGTTGTGCAAATCAATGAGCTGCACATTTTCGTTTATACAGGGTGTTCCACGCATTTTTATTTCAAATTTGGATTCCTTGGGAAATTCTAATGTGACTATATGCATTATACATATAGTGTTTAAAATGTAGGGTTTTCGTATTATATCACTTTTTTCGGAAAAATTGACTTTTCGAAAAAATTAAATAACTCAGCTATCCTGGAATTTATACAACTGCGATTTCGCAGCTTTAATATGCGTTACAGGTGCTAACAACAGCTGGTTGTTCACCCTTCCAACCTCGCTTGGTTTTAAGTAATCAGTTATTTAAATTAAATTGAACTTCCTAAATTTATGGATAGCTGGATTTTCAAATAGCACCACCTAATTTTTTATGTGCCGTTGAACGTAGAATCTCATAAGCTTTATAAGAATAAGATTGTATGTATCTGACTCTTACTCAAGTTAGATATAAGATTATATTATAGGTATCTAACTCTTACTCAAGTAGAAAGAGTATGCCGATTCAACATCAAAGTTACATACTCACTATACATTCTCTCGGTACACAAGTACATGAAGTAATTAGTCTCTGTACATTGTGCTAATTATGCAGACGTCAAGTGCATAGTACACAACTACATGAACTAATTGGCCTCGGTACATTGTGGTAATTATGCAGACGACAAGTACATAGTACACAAGTACATGAAGTAATCGGTCTCTGTACAGAGAGCAATTAGTTCATGTACAGAGATTGCGTAAGTAGGGGTGGTTTTTTGACGCCCGCCTCTCTGATGGAGTAAGATGGCCGCCGTCGAGACTCGCCATCTTGTGGATGGTGCATGTTTTCGAGTACTTGTTGATAAGACTGCGATGATTGGATAATTCGCCGCCCCTCGAGGGGCGGAGCGCTATGAAGATGGTAATTTTTATTAGGATTGTAATATATTTAATAATGAAAATATTATATGCAAGATGGTCGCTTATAATTACATGTTGCCGACGCCGCCCTCGTCGCCGCCCAGGTGGATTTAATTAAGTCGGGCTCGAGATTACCAAACAAGTTGGAACAGGAAATTATGTCCTTTTCTAACCAGACTATCTCTCTCGATGATCGAAAGTGCAGGTGTTGTCTAATAATATATGCATAGGTCACAACAGGTGGATTTAATTAAGTTGGTCCTGAAATTACATCCCTTTCTAACCTGTTTATCTCCCTCTAGTTGTTTGAAAATGTAGGTGTTACCTGCTTATATATGCGTGGGGTGTAAATTACGTTTCACACCTGTGGTAGAATAAAATGAAGCGGTCATTAGTTTCTTTCGAGGCTTCGTGGAGGTGATTTCGGTTGTTCTTAGTGTTATGCACGGTAAAATAAGTAGTGATATAAAAAATTTCATTCGGCGTGCAAATCACGTTCCGTTCCATTAAATTTGGATTCGGTGTCTACGTCGATTGGATTTTGTGGTGGCGGTGTTGTACCGAAAAAACCGATAGATACATTAAACACAGGAGGACTGCAGAAGCAAAATGTGTCGATGGATTCGATTTCATCGTCGTCGTCTTCGTGGTCTTTTGCCACGGAATACGACATCGCCAACGAGTCGCGGCTTCTCAATTTCAACAATGCTTCGAACGAGAAGCTGGTGAACGCGACCTGTTACAAGCTAGACTACGACGATGAGGGACAGTACTTATCTGCAACTTACACCGGTAATTAGAATTTGGAACAGCCAAGAGTATAATGGCGTATATGTGCATTACAACGATCGAGAATAAAACAATGTCTTGCTGACCGTTGACGAATGGAAGACGCTAATGGGGCTCCACAATCATCTGATGAATGACTTTTTCTACAACACCGTCGACGAAGAGTTTAGGCAAGAGTTTGTAGATGTTAATGACAGACCCTCGAGTGCATAAGTAAAACTTCTGACATCTCGCTATGTAAAAATTGTCTACACTACAGAATATCATCTTGATTTAGTTGGTTGGAGTACCAGTAGTGATAATGGTTTTGTAAACACAATCACTTTAACCCGTGATTATAAAAATTGTGTTCTAAACAAGTGGGATGTGGATTGTATGTTTGGTTTGAGAGAAATAATTAATTATCGGTTGGAGTTAATGCAATCGCATAACCTGGACGCGTTCTACAACAATGTGATCAAGCCTGTTGCAATGGGGCAGAGAAAGAAGAAAACATTGGATCAATCCGGCTACGACGATGACGGCTGGAGTGTTTATGACACGTATGGAAAAACTGTTAAACATTGAATGTAATATTAATTCGCACAATGTATTATGTTTAATGGAAGTTTTATATCGCCGACCTAGTTTTATTATGTCGTGTGTAGCGGAAAATATGCGCTAGAAACCATGTATCGATGATGCTTTTTATGTATTTCTTTTTAAATATATACATATTTGCAAAGTAAATAATTTTTTAATCAAACCTGCAAGGTGAAAAAATATTCTATGAGGTACGTATAAATATATTTGCAAGGTGAACTTGTCGGGCAAAAGTAGTCATGCTAGCATCAAAGAAGGGTAAAAAAATTAAGTGCAAACAAGGAACTGGTGTTTAAACAGTCTAATTAACAGACTTCCTGTAGAATTACACCTGCCGGGGTATCAGTATTGTGGACCAGGCACAAAGCTACAAAAACGACTGGCCAGGGGTGATGCTGGTATTAACGCTCTAGATTCCCACTGCAAAGCACACGATATCAGCTACAATAACAGTCCTAACGATTTAGCTGCAAGACATCGTGCTGATCATTTGCTCCAACAAAAAGCTTGGGAGCGATTCAGGTCAAAAGACGCAAGCTTGGGAGCGATTCAGGTCAAAAGACGCAAGCTTGGGTGAAAGAACAGCTGCTCTAACGGTTAGTGCAGCTATGCGCGCTAAGCGATCATTAGGCATGGGTTTGAATAAATCAAAACTAGAACCATTAAGCGAAAAATAAAGAAGCGAAAAATAAAGAAACGAAGAGCGAGAGCTTTGTTCAACAAAGTTCGTCGGATGATTAAGAATAATACAAAGGTTAATTATGTGAATGGTGGCGGAGGTGGTAACCCTATCTCGACGATTAAAAAGCCTACGATCAGGCGAAGCTGGCTGTTTGGCATTTTGGTGGAAAACGTAACATAGTAATGCCACGTATCATCCCAATCCCCAAAAGTGGTGGGCTATTACCATTTCTAATACCTCTATTTGCTGGACTTTCTGCAACTGGAGCGCTTGCTGGTGGTGCCGCTGGAATAGCTAGAGCCATTAACGATGCTAAAAACGCATATATCTGAAACCTGAAAGAGCGTTAACCGATATGGATTTGCGAAAGTTTGCTAGAAATGCACCATACTTTAGACATGTCTTTATGCGCTATAATTTACCAAAAGACGGGCCTGCTGTGAACGAATCAGCAATTGTAAGCCTGGATAGCGTTCGAGGACCAGGAACGCATTGGGTGTGTTATAAGAAACGAGGATCGAGAGTATGGTATTATGATAGCTTTGGCAATGTAAACCACCATCTGAATTAATCAAGTACTTTCGGGGATGCGAGATCTACTATAACTACAAAAGGGACCAGGAGTTTGATAGTGTAATTTGTGGGCATTTATGTCTTAAATTCCTACATTTGTAAATGTATACAAATTTTTGTATAAATAAATAAAATATCTATACACATGTATTATTAATCAGTTACAATGTCGATAACATTCAGTTTGGAGGGTGTTGGTAATACAGCGTCGCACGATTTTTATCATGTGATTGGTCTGGTCGGATTTTTGGGTGTAATTCTATTCGAAATATTCACGACGGCAACGATAAATTCTACTATATAGATAATGATGCTGCTAAAAAATCTGCTAAAGTCCTTCATATCCCGCACGGATCATACGAAATACTTAACAATTATTTAACAAAACAGCTGGTTGCTGATTATCGTACAAAAAACAAAATAAGCAAAGAAGAGGGGGGATTTGATGACTCCTCTATATTTAAACTGCGGGCAAACAATAATACTCTGAAATGCGAACTTCAGAGTGTTTATGGGATTGATTTTACACAACCGGGAAATATCGGTCGTATGCTTGGTTTCGAGTCCAAAATACTCACACATAATATTAGCCATAAATATACCTTGGATATCCAAATAATAAAACACACCAACATACACGTCGAGTGTAATATTATAAAAGGAGCGTACAGAAACGGAAGAATTGCAAAGACCTTATACGAAGTGGACATATCAGTGCCACCAGGATATCGTTTGGATAAAATACCGAACAATACCCAATATTTGGAGTTAAACACTCGCATTATAGACAATATTAGCATCAGATTGGTCAATCAAAAAAGTGAACCGATAGATTTTGGCGGCGACGAGCCTTTCACTGTGAGATTGAAATTGAAGAAAAGATTATGGGTTTAAAATTTAGTAAAAACACTTTTTCCGTTGTAAACTGTGGCGGCCAGATCTGTAGCGGTAATAAAAAACACCGATTTCTATAAAAACAAATCAATCGTTGGAAAATCCATTAATAAACAAGCCAACAACAACACATCAACACAGATATCTCGCGCATTATCGAATAAGAAGAAGAAGAAAAATAAGAGTGATAACAATCACTTGACTGCGAGACAGAAACTTTTCTTAAAATCAATCGGAGTAGTTATATGATGCCGGTTCTGGACCACTTTTGGCGCGAAGTTTGAACTCTGCACCTGTCTATAACGGCCAGTCGATCGTTGTCGGGGGCGTGCGCGCATGTTCGTGAGCAGTCAGTCGCCGTTGGTCATGTTCGTGTTCGGTTGTTGTCGGTCATGTTCGTGTTCGGTTGTTGTCGGCTATGTTCGGGCTTAGTCGGTCTTGTTCGGTCATGTTCGGAAGCTTTCGGTCATGTTCGCGTTGGGTTGTTGTCGGCAATGTTCGGAAAGCTTCGTTTGTAAGTCAAGATGGCGTCGTTGATGCTCGGTCGTTGTCGTCAATGTTCGTGTTCGTAAGTAGGGCAATATGGCGGCGTGGGCGCGGTCGGCAATGTCCGGAAGCTCTCGGTGTTGGTCGGCAGTTATATGATGGGGCTTCTGGTTCACTTCCGGTGGTTCGGAACCTGGCTATAACGGCCAGTTCGTGCGCAATCGGTCGTCATCGGATTCATGAGTAAAGATGGTGCCCAAGAATACGATTCCGGATCGTCGGTTAAGTTCGTATTCGTGAGTAAAGATTTTGGCATGGGCGCGGTCGACTTTTCATATCGAAAGCTCGCAGTCGTCGGTTATGTCCGTGTTTTGTTTTTTGTCGCCAATGTTTGCATCCTTGAAGATGGGCACGGACGGTGTAAATAAAAAAAATTGATTACGTTACATCTCATTTTTTATCTATTGTAAAACTTAGCTTAATCAAAATTGTAAATCATTTCTTGTTCAACATTCTAATTTATTGGATGTATAAAATGCTCTTGCGAATTTGTTTCGTTTATGAGCGTGTATTTTGCTAAGGCGAAAATTGCTTTCGGAATCGCGTATTTTCGCTAATGACTAGTTTGAAAAATTGGAATTATCACTTGTAAAATATTTCGTTCTCAACCTTCAATTAATACTACCTAGGTCACGAACATCAATGCCATTTAAGAAGCAGACACCTGAGTCTAATTTATTTAAAACAAACAAGCTAGTAGACTTGATAACGAAAACAAAAACTCATTGAAAAAATGCACCATTTATTAGTTAAATAACATGTCCTTCAACTCCAATTTAAAAAAAACAACATATTTGCAGTGATTAGAAATGTGTGATATTGTACGTTATCAATTCTCCAGACAGGAAGAACGCTATAAATACATTTATCTTATAATGTTATATTTTGACGTATTTGCATTTTCTTGAGTGTGACGGGCATTTTCGTGCGGAATAATACATATTTGGTGGTCAATTCAAAGATTAAAAGCACAGCATACGAATATACGCAAAAATTACATGTTTAGTTTTTAAAACAATTTTTGGTCTAGCGTTTTGGTCCAGGTATTAGAGATAATGTAATAAATAGAAAATGTTTTGACTTAATATAAATTTAAAATTCCAACTGCTATGAAAATATGCATAATATTTTTAGCACACGTTGTAGGTTTTTTTGCGTAATTAAATTGATAATTAAACTGTAAAGATTTTAAATATTAATCTAATTTCAAAATATGCAATTTATTAAACAAACGTTTATTTTACACTTTTGAAATTTTTGTTTTAAATCGCATGTCATCGAATAGTGTTTTTTGCTAATTATTTATTCTTCCTTGTTTCGATGCATAGAACCAAACGTACATATATTTTACTTTAATGTCAACATACTATTTTTCTGTCATTGTCGTGACTGGCGCTTGAACTGGTCCATTATATGTCGTCATGCAATAATTGTGCTGTTAAATTTTATGTTCTTATTTACATTCTATGATGTTTACACACTTATTTAATAGTATTACGTAATAGTGGGTAAGAGTTGTCATGTTTAGGTTTTAGCGGTTTTCCTAAACCTTGAAGCAAAGACGAACCAATCTAGAATTGCACACGGTTTCGTCACTACACTATACAGGTTTATACTGATCTTCTGGGGCACCATACATAACACTTACGTTACAATACAATATTAAAAAATGTAGCATACGAATAAACAAATATGAAAATCTAAATCTGCTTATTTTGTCCCCAAATGTAGGATTTATATGTCACATACTTTACCGGTCAACAATATCCTAACATCAATCAATATATCAGCAAAGTACCTGTTAAAACAGTGCTTCCGTAATCTTAAGAATTAAGCAAGGTTTTGAGTTTGTAATAATATTTGTATGTGAACAAAGAACACTAAAATCTTTCAGGTTCGACACTACAAAATCCTATTGTCGTAAATGCAGAATTCAAATTGAACGGATTGCGATTTAGAACGCTGAATATTTTTTTTATATTATTATTTATTTTATCATTCACGAAATAACGCGGAAAACACCTGACTACATTTAAAAAATTTGTGGTGGCAAATCATTAGTCCAATCACAATTAAGAAATAACAGCTGATACAGTGTCTGACAGAAATTTGAATTATCAATTGGTTTTGGTTCTTCCAGTTTTTCCGTTTATTCATCTTTATAAAAACAGTGTTTTTCAAAACTCTTTACTGCGATATTGTAACGGTAAGCAAATTTAGTGTGATTTTTAAATAATTGCTTGATTTAAATTTTATATTACGTAGCGCACTCTTTTTTTTTTTGTTTACACTAATTTCTTAAGTTTTTTTTTAATGATTTAAGAACAATAAATGTTTTAATTTAAATGGTTATGTTTGATTTTAAAAAATATTACTAAACGCGCATGTTGGTACAGCTGTGTCCGTATTGGTCACTCACCTGTTGCTGTTGGAGGGGCGACAACGAGGTTACTCATGTCAAAACCACAAAACCGTCAAAAACCTAACCTTAAATAAGAAATACTTTGTATCAATATAGTTGACAAATGATTTGACGAATTTGACAGTGAGAGCTGCTAATAGTGGCAGCAGTGGCAACATGAGAGTTTTAAATTACTACTGGCGCGCGCATGGTGTATCATATTCATGTTAACTTATAGACATACACACTAACATTATCTTTGTCTGGCAAACTAAAAGAGTCCATTAGCTACAGCTACAACTGGGAGTTTTATAAAGCAAATAAGGTACATTTGTGATACAAAGCAGATGAATTTGTAAATAATTAAATGAAACTCGAAAAGCTAAAAGTGGAATATTAAATTCTCCGTCAAATGAGAAATTGAGTGGTGATTCCAACAAAATCGTTTTGGATGATTTTGATTTTGGCGTTTTGAAACGAACTGTTTATCTACTTTAGACTGTAGAAAGTACCAACGATGAACATATTAGTTCAGAAAATGCACGATAAAGTTAACTACAAAGTTGGTCCAAGTACTGTTCGGATAGCATTGTTTAAAATAGGATTTAAATACAAGAAATACCAATTGTTAATGAAACGCAATGATATTGTAGCTTGGCGTTCTCGTTATTTAAGGAAGTTTGATGCTTTGGTGTAATGAAGAAACTAGTTACGTACTTATGCAAAACTTACATTCACCCTTCTTATGGAGTTACCAAGTACATTATTGTTCATGCAGGTGGATAATACGGATTTGTGAAATCAGGTTGGGAGAAACATTGCAATCGTATCAATCTTTTAGCTAATGAAATGTGGGTACGTGCTGCTCTATTAGATAAAATTGTTGAAATACGGTATTCGTGGTGAACAGTGGCTCATCAGATGAAGGAATAAGTGATGAAGATAACAGTAAATAGGTGAAAATAATTATGTAATTGATTTTGATTCCTTGTACGAATTTATAATAACATTTACTACGAAGAGACTTAGAAGGAGAGTTACTCAGAAGCCTAAACGTTACTGAACAAATTTCTTTTAATTGAAATATTCGAATAATCTAAAAGATAGAACTGATAATGTATATCAATCAATTTAAGTCTTTGAAGTTGATAATTTACTAGTTTAGTTTTTTAATATTATCGATTTGGTGATATTATTCTGATTAAATTTTTGGTTTAAGACATTGATCGTTCATTTTAGTTAATTATATTAAAATCCGAAAATTATATGGTTATTTAGAGATATTGCTGTATATAGAAATAAGTTTACAGTGCATTTTATTAGATTTAATTACGCTTTTAGTAATTTTTGAAATAAATGTGCGTTATTGAGAGGTTTTTTAAAGTTATTATATAATTAATATAATGTACGCCATCTAGTGAAATGATGGGAAAAAACTGCCGGTATTAATAAATTAAATTAAAATGCCTTATTGTTTTATGCAAGATATCCTCATAAGTCAAGTGCAAGTTGCATCTATACTCCAGCAAAGATGACCCGCAAATTATCGTATTAAACTGTTGTTCTCTTCATAATTATAGAAAAATTTGCAAACTAAAAATACCGTATAATCTCTGTAAATCATCAAAACTCTCATAATAAAGAACACATCGTTCACGTTTTATAACAAATCGTCTAGCTAGCCGACAACTAGAGTTAAATTTAAAACCGTAATAGTTTAGTTAATGACGAATAAAAAGTTGTTATTTACGAAGGTAGAATTTAGGTGTACACGTTGGTCATTTGCGTATAGCTAGATAGAAAAATTATTACTAGACGGCATATGATTTACAAAAAGTAGGCTTTCTAATCTGAAAATCTGTATATAGAACTAAGTTTACAGTGATTTTTTATTAGATTTAATTACGCGTTTAAAACTAGACAAAAGCGTTTACATTGTGCATGAGTCATTTGTCAGCATATCAATAATAAAAACGTTTCTTGTTATCAATCTTACATACGCAATGGACACTTCAAAAATCAAAACGTTATTTCGTACAAGATGTTCAAACAATCGAATAAATTACACATTTTTAAATATCTACGTTTAATTGTGTAAAGTAAATACCAACTCTCTGTTAAACAACAAATGTGTTGTCAATAATATTTATAAAATTTCCTACTTTTTATTTCTATACATAGGTAGACGTTACAACATTAATTTAGTAGAGTAAAGCTTTTTCAAGTCCAGTTTCATTGAGCGTTGAAAAAGAAATGCTTTATAAAATAATTACAATTTTCTCGTCTCCCCACCACTAACAATTACCGATTCTGCCGATTATACCCGAAAGCAAATTTGTAGACAAACGTTTTTAAACATCCAAGCCTTTAGAACGTCAAACGTGAAATGCTTTAAAATACGAGTTAAAATTTTTCAAACTTGCCTCCCACCACTAATAATTAACGGGATTATGTTGATCGTATAAAAACAATTCAATATCTTATACGAGAAAAACACACAAAGTGTTTATAAAACGTACGCAATTTTAAAACCCACTTTTTGATAAGTTTAAATACGAAACTACATATTTTTTTTTAATTTAAAACGCATTACAAATTATACGTATCTCTATAAACAACTATATAGTACAACGGATTTTCTTATGTAGTTTGAAAAATAAAGTGCATTATATGTACGTTTGGTTCTATGCATCGAAACAAGCAAGAATAAATAATTAGCAAAACACTATTCGATGACATGCGATTTAAAACCAAAATTTCAAAAGTGTAAAAATAAACGTTTGTTTAATAAATTGCATATTTTGAAATTAGATTAATATTTAAAATCTTTATAGTTTAATTTTCAATTTAATTACGCAAAACCTACAACATGTGCTAAAAATATTTTGCATATTTTCATAGCAGTTGGAATTTTAAATTCATATTAAGTCAAAACATTTTCTATTTATTACATTATCTCTCATACCTGGACCAAAACGCTGGACCAAAAATTGTTTTAAAAAACTAAACATGTAATTTTTGCATATATTCGCATGCTGTGCTTTTAATCTTTGAATTGACCACCAAATATGTATTATTCCGCACGAAAATGCCGTCATACTCAAGAAAATGCAAATACGTCAAAATATAACATTATAAGATAAATTATTTATAGCGTTCTTCCTGTCTGGAGAATTGATAGCGTACAAGATTGCACATTCCTAATAACTGCAAATATGTTGTTTTTTTTTTTAATTGGAGTTGAAGGACATGTTATTTAACTAATAAATGGTGAATTTTTACAATGAGTTTTTGTTTTCGTTATCAAGTCTACTAGCTTGTTTGTTTTTAAATAAATTAGACTCAGGTGTCTGCTTCTTAAATGGCATTGATGTTTCGTGACCTAGGTAATATTAATTGAAGGTTGAGAACGAAATACTTTGCCAGTGATAATTCCAATTTTTCAAACTAGTCATTAGCGAAAATACGCGATTCCGAAAGCAATTTTCGCCTTAGCAAAATACACGCTCATAAACGAAACAAATTCGCAAGAGCATTTTATACATCCAATAAATTAGAATGTTGAACAAGAAATGATTTACAATTTTGTTTAAGCTAAGTTTTACAATAGACAAAAATGAGATGTAACTTAATCAATTTTTTTATTTTCACCGTGCCCATCTTTAAGGATGCAAACATTGGCGACAAAAACAGAACGCGAATATGGCCGACAACCGAGAGCTTCCGACGTGAAAAGTCGACCGCGCCCATGCCGACATCTTTAGTTATGAACACGAACATAACCGATGATCCGAATCGTATTCTGGCGTCATCTTTACTCATGAACCCGATGACGATGACCGATCATCAACGACGCTACATTGTTGTGGAAATACAAACTTGCAAATTGTAACAATACCTTCTTTCATGAGTTCCTTCGATTTAACTATTAATAACTTCACGCATAAATTAATACTGCAATTTTTTTTTCAAAATCAAACCCCGGAAGTACGCAATCATATGCCAAAGTATTATGTAATTTTTGCAAGAGTTCTTTCAACTTTATCATTCCCAAAACATAAACATTTCTTTGAAAACAAATAAATAAATAAAGTCGACCGCGCCCATGCCGACATCTTTACTCACGAATACGAACATAACCGACGATCCGGAATCGTATTCTTGGGCACCATCTTTACTCATGAACCCGATGACGACCGACTGGGCAATGAACTGGCCATTATAGCCAGGTTCCGAACCACCGGAAGTGAGCCAGAAGCCCATCATATAACTGCCGACCAACACCGAGAGCATCCGGACATTGCCGCCGCACCCACACCGCCATCTTGCGCTACTTACGAACACGAACATTGACGACAACGACCGAGCATCAACGACGCCATCTTGACTTACAAACGAAGCTTGCCGAACATTACCGACAACAATCGAACGCGAACATGACCGAAAGCTTCCGAACATCTCCGAACAAGACCGACTAAGCCCGAACATAGCCGACAACAACCGAACACGAACATGACCGACGACGGCCGACTGCGCACGAACATGCGCGCACGCCCCCGACGAGGACCGACTGGCCGTTATAGACAGGTGCAGAGTTCAAATTTCGCACTAAAAGTGGTCCAGAAACGGTACTACTACACTACTAATCGGTGTTCAAGTGAAGCAATAGGCGAAAAGGAAAAAAGATGAGCGAGTAATTAAATATTTTGGTGATGCTCATTTCGACGACTCAATCGTTAGATCTGATATTCACACATTCTTACCTTATGGGTCCAATAGTTATGCACCGTCAGATGAAATCAGAATTATAATTCAAAGCCAGGATTTGATTACGGCTACTCACGATAGTTTTCTATACATCGAGGGGTATATTACGCGCAAGCAAGGTGACGCTGCAAAATCGTGTAATTTAACAATAGTATATTGCACTCCGACAATTGCAGACCGACCGAAGGGAGGTCTGCAAACTTTGACTTCGTGCGACATAAAGGGTTGTTTTGACACTTGTTTTTCATACTATTTTTTCTATTTCGCAAAAATTTACTTCAAGAAATAAATGTTAATATATGATCTAGTGTTTTTTTTGGTTTAAAGCTATGTTGGTAGAGTAGTTGATATCCTAATAAAGTTAGCAACAAATGCTGTTGATAGTTTGCTATCTACAAAATAATGTGTTGAGATTTTTAATCATCGTTTAATTCACGAGTTAGTTACAACACTTTTCCGTCGACCGTACTTTGTAATTTTAATAAAATTATATACTCTAATAATTCTAGAGAAGAAATGCTATTGTGAACGCACCACAACTACAAATTTATAACCTAATTTCATCGTTTCTATGTTTTTGTGAGAGCTTCGTCTTTTATTGCCAACAGTATTTTAATATAAGCTCACCAAGTTGATGGAGAATTAAATTACTCAATTTCGATTGTTTTGTCGAAATAAAATAGTTTTCATCACAGTAAAACAAGAAGACTAAATTTTTTGTGGGAACGGATTGGTGCTTAATCAATATAATGGTCCACCTACAAAGATAACACCAAAAGCGTTTGACAATGTTTTATATGTCATGGATGTAACTTAAGCACATCTCGAACAAGTTGAACTTTATATAATGACTTGTCGCATCATACCGAAGAAAGATATTTATATCCTTACTGTGTGCAAGCAGTTTACCAACTTATTGAGACAATTATCCTGCACATATTCAATACTGTCAATGGCTTTGCAACACTTTTATCAGAGACATATTTGCTTAAGATTCCTTATCGATGAAGTTTGGTTTTACATTTACCGTTCTATAATTTCTCAAACACGTGTATGTATAGTTTACAAAAAACATTTTGTTAAAGTGGTTCCGCTTCACCTCCAAAAGATCTTTTCAGAAGTCGGAATGATTACTTTTTATAGTTTTGATTTTTTCTTACAGCCTTACTTAAAGAATCTAACTTTTGAACAATGAGTAAATAATATTGAAGAACTACGTGAGAGAATAGTTTGTAAAATAAATGACCTGAACACCCTTAACATGTTATTAAACGTTATCATTGAATGTTGCATACAGTACAAAATGTCTTAAAAATCACTGTGAACAAATTCAAGATTTATTACAATTGTAGATTAATGTCGATTTGTTATTATTAAAATTTGCTTTGCTACAAATTACGACAGATTTTTTATTTATACTTTTATGTTGTAGTTGATTGAAGATAAAACGGCAATATGTATGTATAGTTGCCTATACTAAAATCAATTTTGTTTACATTAATTTAAGTCATAAGTGCGCGGTCGATGGAAGAATATTGTTTGTTAAGTTTTGTTTCATAAATTAACATTAAATTTTCTTTGAATATTAAAATCTACTTAATAAGAACTAACCAAACAAAACCTCACTTAATTTTCATACGTCAAAATTAAAACTGTAAATTATTTGGTTATACACTAAAATTTATAAAATCCCTAAAACAGTACGGAAGGAGCTTCTATTTCTATAGAAATTGCGAAATAGAAAAACAATTTTGCCTGTTTCTTGTTTGAGGAGATTCGATATGAATTGGGTGGACATCGTATGGCGCAGCGTTGGCTCACATTGGATGGTCTCCTTTGAACGAGAACACTCTACAAGTGCAATTCAGCGCAAACGATGCGGATTTGGCCAAAAAATTCGGGGTTTGCCTGCCTCTGAAGCATGTATTCGGATTCGCTGAACACTATAGACAGGTTATGGTAAATATGAAGCAGGAGCTTGTTCTGATCAGATTGAGAACTGATTTGGATTGTTATTATGGAGAGGCTGATGCGACCATAACGCTATCGAAAATTCAATGGAATATGCCACACTTAACGCTCAGCGATAGAGCAAAGCTGAAACTATTCGAGAAGATTAATAGAAACCCTGTAATCACCATGCCGTTTGGTCAATGGGAATTATACGAATATCCAGCTTTAAAGCAGGTTAAAAGTGATACATGGCCGATAAAGACGTCTTCGCAATTAGAGAAACGTCTATGGGTTATTGTGGCTCTTCAGAAAACTAAAGGAGGCGTTCAAAATGGTAAAGCGAGCGTTTTTTGATAGTGGCAATATTACAGATATTAGATTACATCTTAATTCAGAGAGATATCCGTATGAAGCCCTTAATTTGGATTTCGGCACAAATAAGTATGCATTGGCGTACAGGAATTACATTAACTTTCAACGCGACTATTATGACCGAAATGAATGCAATATTAGCGGAGGATGCGCCGGTTCGGATGTTACAACAACAATCTGCATTCCCACATTCGACTATCAATAATTTAAAATTGTCCGATTTTTATAATCGATTGCCCTAATCAGAATGAGAACTTGAAGAATTCTACTGTGGACGTTAAACTGGAATTAGAATCCACTGCAAACTTTGAAAACAATATGAGTGCATACTGCTTAATAATCCGCGATGCTCTTATCCAATACAACCCGATAACTGGCGAGGTCAAAAGGATGTAATATGACTGGTGTGCAAGAGAAAACGAAAAATAGAAGACAAAAATATTCATATACACACAATGTAATTTTTTGATAAATAAATAAAACGCATGTATTCCTAAAATATATTTAGTATGATTTTTAAATAACCTATTCTATAAGGTCGAATTGTAAAATATGAAAATTGTGACTCAAAAGTATAGATTACCCGTGCATAATAATGAATTAATGATGTTATGTAATAGCAGCGACAAACCAAGTAAACACATTGTGTTACTACAGAATACAGTAAGAGCCATCATCGCGGGACCATCAAATTCGGGAAAAACTAATGCAATGTTCAGTCTTTTAACTGAAGCAAACGGTCTGAAATTTAAAAACGTTTACGTCTACTCTAAATCACTAAACCAAGATAAATACAAGCTGCTGTATGAGATTTTAACTGCGATGCCCGAAATAGGCTATTATACGTTCAGTGATAACGAAAATATTATGGCTCCTAACGACGCAAAACCTGACTCTGTATTTATTTTTGACGATATCGCGCTAGAGAAGCAGGATAATATTAGGGCATACTTCAGCATGGGGCGTCATAACTCGATAGACTGTTTTTATTTGGGGCAAACGTATAGCAGGATACCCAAACAACTGATTCGAGATAACGCAAATGTTGTTATCCTTTTCCAGCAGGATGAGATGAATCTGAAACACGTGTACGATGATAACGTTAGCCCAAAAATTAGCATGCAGGTTTTTAAAGAAATGTGCGGTGAGTGCTGGTCTACGCCACACGGTTTTCTAATGATTAACAAAGACGCTGTCGATATAAACGACGGACGTTATCGAAAGGGTTTCGACGAGTTTATATTACCTTAAGAGGTACAAGAATCTGTTTAGTTTGTTATTATATGTTTGCGAGTAAAATGGGCCAGATATATAATAATAATAATAATAATAATAAATGTTTATTGGCTTCATAACACAAATCAGATGCCATAAGAAATACCAAAACTTAGAATTGTCAAGTCTTACATTGAACTTACATTGTCAAGTCTCCTCTGGATAACAATAACTTAATATTATGTTTAAATGTAGACAAAGAAGAAGTTTTAATTGTATCAGGTTTAAGTTTATTGTAAGACATGCATATGTTATAAGAAAACGATTTCTTAAATTGTTCCAGGTTAAAAGGTGGTAAACCTAAGACATTCTTTTCTTCTAATATTAATGTTATGCACGTCTGTTCTAAATCTATTTTTATTGTACAGATATGGCGGTGTTTTGGTGGTCAAAATTTTATGATAAAAACATAGAGAATTAAGGACCTTCGTTGCACCATTGACAGCCAGCCAGCCACCACTAATGTGTGAGAAATATGTTGGCGTTTTCGAATAGTATAAATAAACCGTAAACAGCTGTTTTGCATCACCTGAACTCTCTTCTATCTACATTATTCAAACACTTATTATAAACAACATCACAGTAATTAAAATTGGACAATATTAACGATTCGCAAAGGGTCTTTCTTGCAGATACATTTAAAATGTGTCGGTTAGTATAGAACAGCTTGAGAGTCGAATAAGCCTTCCTTAAAAGTATTGTTACGTGTTGTGTAAATTTAAGATCAGAATCCATCAAAATTCCCAAATTGCTTATTTTAGCAACAACAGGAAGATATGTATTATTAATGTGAATATAAAAGAGTTAGATACAATCTCTCGGCCTCTACGTCTGCCAAATAGAATAAGGGAGCATTTATTTGGATTGATAAAAAGTTGATGCTTATTTGAAAAATTTATTAAGTTTGTCGAGGTCGAAATTTATTTTATACATAGAATTTACTAAGTTGTTTACTTTAAAAGAAGTATAGAGTTGTGTATCATCCGCATAGCAATGGTATTTACAATATTCAATATGTTTATAAATATTAGGAGTATAAATAATGTAAAACAAAGGTCCCAGGATTGACCCCTGTGGCACTGCTGATTTAATGATAAGCGAGGAGGAAATGAAACCGTCTAAAGCAACAATCTGACTTCTATGCTTGAAATAATTTGAAACCAGTTAAAGAGCCACCTTCCCAAGACCTATGTAATGCAAAATAGAAATAAGCAATTTGTGGTTAAGAGTGTCGAAGGCCTTGGAATAATCAACTAGAACCAGCGCGAAGACCTCACCAACATCAATAGATCGAAAAATTTCGTCCGTTACATCAAGTAATGTACCCGTGCAAGAATAACCAGAGCGAAATCCAGATTGATAGTCAGGAATGAAAGAGCCATCATTCAGGTAACGCCAAAGCTGTACAGATGCCAACTTCCGAATATTTTAGAGAACACTGGTAATATACTAATAGGCCGAACATCTTCAAGAGCCGCGACGTTACACTTCTTAGGTATAGGAATTAATTTAGCAATTTTCCAGCAGGAAGGGAAATCACCAAACAGAAAATATGGTATTAATAATATGGCGCATGTAATGTAATATATGAGGACAGCACATTTTAAGCATGTCAAGAGTAATGCTGTCTGACCCGGCTGCGCCCGAAAGAGAGAGAATTGATAACACGTTCGATGTCAGTTTCTGTTATGTCAACAAATTCAAAACATCTGCAACATTTTGATGTAGATTACTACTATAAAAATTAAAAAGTTCTGAATCAGGTCATTTTCTATTTGAACTGAAGAAAAGTAATTATTTATTAGATTGGGATCACCGATATCAGGTGGCAGAGAGTGGCTTTTTTTATTGAATAAATGTTTAGTTTATTAAAAGATTTCATACATCTCGGCGATCGCAACCCCAAACGTCCACACTTTTTATTATCTAATTTAAGTTTTGTTTTAGTCTGCGTTAATAAATCAGCTCTAGCCTTGGAGAGATCTTCAAAAATTGTGATTCTAGTACCACGCAACAGTTTTTTATTACGAAATATATCGTTTCTGATATCACGTCTCACGAACCGCACAATGATTGGTTTCTGATTCTCATCAATAACTAGGCCCAGTTTGCTTTCAAACAAGTTGACAAGAGTCATGTTGAGATTTTCTTTTTTTTTCTACTTTTAGACCGAGTATTCTAAGATTATTTGCCCTAGAATATTGCTCCAAGCTTTCAACTCTGTCCAAGAGTGAACTTTCCAAGAAACACATCTTTTCTTCTAACACTTTCTAACCCACTTGTTTAGAACACAATTTTTATAATCACGGGTTAAAGTGATTGTGTTTACAAAACCATTATCACTACTGGTACTCGACCAACTAAATCTGGATGATATTCTGTAGTGTAGACAATTTTTACATAGCGAGATATGTCAGAAGTTTTACTTATGCACTCGAGGGGTCCGTCATTAACATCTACGAACTCTTGCCTAAACTCTTCGTCGACGGCAATGTGTGCAAGAAAAGTCATTCATCAGATGATTGTGGAGCCCCATTAGCGTCTTCCATTCGTCACTGGTCAGCAAGACATTGTTTTTTTCTCGATCGTTGTAATGCACATTGTACGGACCGCTTGCGCCACATACGCCATTATACTCTGGCTGTTCCAAATTCTAATTACCGGTGTAAGTTGCAGATAAGTACTGTCCCTCATCGTCGTAGTCTAGCTTGTAACAGGTCGCGTTCACCAGCTTCTCGTTCGAAGCATTGTTGAAATTGAGAAGCCGCGACTCGTTGGCGATGTCGTATTCCGTGGCAAAAGACCACGAAGACGACGACGATGAAATCGAATCCATCGACACATTTTGCTTCTGCAGTCCTCCTGTGTTTAATGTATCCATCGGTTTTTCGGTACAACACCGCCACCACAAAATCCAATCGACGTAGACACCGAATCCAAATTTAATGGAACGGAACGTGATTTTGCACGCCGAATGAAATTTTTTATATCACTACTTATTTTATCGTGCATAACACTAAGAACAACCGAAATTACCTCCACGAAGCCTCGAAAGAAACTAATGACCGCTTCATTTTATTCTACCACAGGTGTGAGACGTAATTTACACCCCACGCATATATAATCAGGTAACACCTACATTTTCAAACAACTAGAGGGAGATAAACAGGTTACAAAAGGATGTAATTTCAGGACCAACTTAATTAAATCCACCTGTTGTGACCTATGCATATATAATTAGACAACACCTGCACTTTCGATCATCGAGAGAGATAGTCTGGTTAGAAAAGGACATAATTTCCTGTTCCAACTAGTTTGGTAATCTCGAGTCCGACTTGATTAAATCCACCTGGACGGCGACGAGGGGCGACGTCGGCAACATGTAATAAGCGCCCATCTTGCATATAATAATCTCATTAAATATATTACAATTCTAATAAAAAATCACCACCCTAACAGCGCTCCGCCCCTCGAGGGGCTGCGAATTATCCAATCATCGCACTCTTATCAACAAGTACTCGATGGCGAGTCTTGACGGCGGCCATCTTGCTCCATCAGAGAGGGGGCGTCAAAAACCACCCCTAATTACAGAATCTCTGTACATGAACTAATTGCTCTCTGTACAGAGACCGATTACTTCATGTACTTGAGTACTATGCAGTTGTCGTCTGCATAATTAGCACAATGTACAGAGACCAATTACTTCATGTACTTGCATACTATGTACACTCATGAAATTTAAAACTTGGACACCACAATTTCTGTAAACAAAAGTTTGCACATTGTGAAGCGGGCTTAAGGGTATCATTTACAATTCTAACAGCAGGTAGTCTCAGCAGGGGTTATCTTATAGAAGGACTGTAGAATGAATCATTACACTAAGCACGTTTTAGAAAATAGGTAATTTACGTTGCTTACTTAATTTTTTTCTTTAAAGAATATATTTGAAGGTATCGCTAATTAAACACCATAGCTCGATTAATTATCGAATCAAAATTTTGTTTAGGAAATGTTTACAAAATAAAATTAGAAATAATTTTGATTTAAAAACGTCTACAAGCAATAACTTTTAAATTAAATCAAAAACTAAACATGGTTATTTGGGTTGACTGATTATTACTTATTTTTAAATAAATCTAACCTACTAATTATTGTAAGTTATTAAAAAAATCATTAAACTCTCTATTCATAATATTTAGTCCTTACAAAATGTATATTTTATGACGTTTCATTTTTTCTGTAGTTAATATAAAAAGTGAAAATAAAAACTAAGGCAATTCTTATTGTCAACGTATATATTTAGTTTTTGACAAGAATTTATTACATAATTATAATTAAGATACCAAGTTATAGTTTAAAATTAAATGAAAACGTTTTTTTTAAATAAAGGTATTACTATATAAATAAATATAAGAAATCAATAATGGGTGTGACCTCCATTATTATTGATACATTCTTGAGGCGTCTGCTCATTGACGCTATCAAGGTATCAATATAATTAATATTAATCGTTTCCCATGCGGTATCAATGGCTGCAATTAGTGCATTACGGTTTACTGGTATAAAATTTGGCCCTTGTTGTCTTCGGATAACAGCAAGTATTCGAGCCCAAACATTTTCGATAATGTTAAAATCTGGGCTTTTGCTGGCCAGGGTAACAGCTCCAAGTTATTTCTCGTATCCAATTGCGCACAACCCGCGAAGTATGAATAGGGCGTTGTCCTTTAACAACAATAATACATTATGAAAATGTTAATTCAACAGATCCCGAACTATTTTTGGAGAAAGTATAGTGAAATAAGAATACTTACTTGTTGGAAAATATAATCTTCGTCTGGATAAAACACTTCGACTGAAGGTTTCATAATAGTTTCCAAAATATCTAAATACGCAGCAGAATCAAGACGTCCATCGATAGCCCAACAAACTCCTGGACCCCGCACATTCACAGAAAAATAACCACTTCGTTTTTTAGGACATATGTGATTATTTTCGTAACGAGTTCCTTCCATTCTAAAAACTTTTAGTGGTCCATCGTTGCGGCTATTGAACGTTTTTTCGTCGCTAAAAATCACTCGATTCCAAAATTCCAAAGGTTCGTTCACATATCGCCTTGCAAATTCCAGACGACGTCTCATATTTTCGTCACTGAGAACTTCTTTCGCAGCAGCATTATACTTCTTTATTCCCATCTCCTTTAATCTTTTTGTGCAGTTATACGGCATCCGGGAAAATGTGTATCTGCTATAGCCCTGGAGTATGTAGCAAATGGTTGTTCTGTTACGTAATGAAACAACTCGAGATCTTGAGCACGTGTAGATACTTTAGGTCTACCACTTCCGATGGCTCTTTCCAAAATGTGTTCAAGATTCCATTTTACTCGGTAATGCCCTACGGTGCTTTTTGGTATATCTAACATACGTGAAATTTCACGCACGCTACGGCCCGCCGCTAATTCCGAAACAATCCGCGCTTTCAAATCAGCACCGAGATGAGGTGGCATTTTCACAACACTTGAAATTTTAAACTAAAATGGAATTTACATTTCTTACTTTATTTATTGGTTCACACTACCCCTTCTCAAACAGTAGGTAATTGTTTACATTGCTTCACAATGTGCAAACTTTTGTTTACAGAAATTGTGGTGTCCAAGTTTTAAATTTCATGAGTGTACTTGTCGCCTGCATAATTACCACAATGTACCGAGGCCAATTAGTTTATGTATTGTGTACTATGCACTTGACGTCTGCATAATTAGCACAATGTACAGAGACTAATTACTTCATGTACTTGTGTACCGAGAGAATGTACAGTGGGTATGTAACTTTGATGTTGAATCGGCATACTCTTTCTACTGTGAAATAATGCGAAAACCCTCCATTTTAGATATATGTTGGTGACTAATAAGATTAGCCTGGGCCATATCTGGGAACCGTTCAGTCGTAAAGACTTTGGTAAAAAAAAACATTAGGTGTAATCGGCCATGAAGAATCGCAGGAAAGTATTGTTTTAAAACGACACACAGAGGCGTAACTGCCATCTTAAATTTTAAATTGCATTTTCTATAAATTTCGCATAATAAACAAATTTTTTTTTCACATTTGTAAAGAGAAACAGTTTATCATTTTTTAAAACAAAAGTTCATTATTTCAAAACAAAGATGGTGGGGTGTTCAATTGTTTTTGCAATAACCTGTTTTAACTTCTTAACGGTTGAACCGATTTTAATAAATTTGGTATCGTTGATAAGAACATTCTTTAAGCAATAAGAATCAACCAAAATATAATTGATTTAGTTGAATCCTTCTCCGCCAGGGGGCTAAACGCATTTTGAACTTATTGTCACTTTAATATTACTCTCGTAATTCTAACCTTTAATTTAAAAAAGTAAGCCTAAAACCTAAATAGGTATACTATATCCAAATTCTTATGCTTAAGGAATGCTCTTTTCAACGATACCAAATTTGTTAATATTGGTAAAACCGTTAAGAAGTTAAAGCAGATTATTGCAAAACAAATGAACACCCCCGCCATCTTTGTTTTTGAAATAACTGAACTTTTGTTTTAACCAAAATGATAGATAAACTGGTTTTTTTTCAAATGTAAAAAAAATTTTTTGTTTATTATGCGAAATCTATAAAAAATGCAATTAAAAAATTTAAGATCGCAGTTACGCCCTCTGGTGGTCATTTTTAAAACTTGAAAATATTTTCTTGCGATTCTTCATGGCCGATTTATCTAATATTTTTACACCAAAGTCATACGACGAACGGTTCTCGAGATATGGCCGAGGAACAGTCTTATTGGGTCACCCGGTATAATGTATAAAGTCACATTAGAATTTCCCAGGAATCCAAATTTGTAATAAAAAATGGGTAGTTCTATTTAAAAAAACATAACTTTGGTATGTCGCACTTTTATGGTATAAACGAAAATAATTTTGAAATGTGCAGCTCATTGATTTGCATAACTTTCATTGTAATAGTTTTTCTAACCCCAATATTTTCCGAGATATCCACCTTCCTCGCACTAAATGGCCACCCTGTATATAGTTATCGTTTAAATTGTATCATTTGTTCATAACACGATTTT
Source organism: Abscondita cerata (assembly GCA_030710515.1). NCBI lineage: Eukaryota > Metazoa > Arthropoda > Insecta > Coleoptera > Lampyridae > Abscondita > Abscondita cerata. Next base: position 14,433 of record JALBCR010003406.1, on the reverse strand, counting down.
ATCATTTTTAATACCGGTGAAAGATTTACGGAACAACATAGGAAAGCAGAACCTAATTCTAAATAATTAAAGTAGTACGTTTCTCGTTACTAAGCGCAGGATATTTATGGTCAGATAGTGTTAGTTATCTTAAAATTTTTTACTCCGTATCTTATAAATAAGATAGAGAGATCACTTTTTCCGACAAATTAAAATTAGTTATTTAGTTAACTATATATACCACAGCATAGTAAACACACAGCAGCGTATCTTGGTCTACTAAACTAGTTATGCAAATCACCATCACGTTGGTTTAATTGAGAAAACGACATGAACCCACCCACCAGGACACATCAATTATATTCTGTATTTTAAACTGAATAAAATGGCTGTAAAGTCATATTTTTGAATTAATAACTTCAAAAGCACCGCTCTAGAGATACCCTGCTGTGTGTTTATTACGCTGTGACTATACTATGTATTAACAAATTAGAAAATACTAAAGTTTTATCGAAATCGTAAATATTTAGAACTTAATTTCTTTAACCCCAGGAAAACTTGATAAAAAGTTTTAATTTCTTTAGATGGGGAATATAATATTTTTAACTTATATACGTCAGTTGCTAATGCTATTTTTAACTCTTTAGTGACTCATCCTAAATATGAACTTGGCCTACTTTCTACCCTCTTGTCGTTTAACATGAAAGATCGTAAAATTTAAGAACAATTGGAAATAAGCAATACTATTTGCTTCAACACGAATTTATTATTAATTAATTACACTATTAACTAAATTTTATTAACACAACTGCTCATTTAAAATTGTTATATTTACCTTTCATTGCATACTAAATTATTGCAATAACGTTTTAGATAATATCTGTACTTTTTGTTTTGTTTACGTGTAAATTAATAACGCACTTTTACAATTCTAATATTCTTGATACAAAAGAGTTATGGTCAGTTTTCAGTTTTTTTAATAATAAATCACAAAAACATTTAATAGCGATATCAACATTAAATTTTGTCGTTTTAGTTACATTGAATCATTAATATATCGCGTGAGACTTCAATCAATTCAGTTTTAGGTTGGGGCGCAAGTCTAGAAACTAGCACCAATTTACACGGCATTTTCTAGATCGATCTTTTTCCTTTAGTAGAAACATTTTCATGTACGAAGAAGACACGTAAATGTAACCTCCAGAAAAATGCCGCATTTTTGGGGTCATTTCGCGAAAGATTCGCCTAAGCACAGAAATTTGCAAGATGGACTATTTCAAATTGCTACTCAAACATGTAGCTTGTTAGTGCAAGTGAACAACACTAATAACATTAGTTATGGAAATCATTCAACAAATATTCACTGCAACAGTATGGAACAAGCACAAGCTTCATGCAGCACATCCTCACATGATAACCATGAACAATTGTTAGTTCTTCTTCCACCTACTTCGGGAAGAAATCCTAAGTACAAACCAGGAGCATTAGGAAAGCCACGATTATCGGTAAGAAATGATTTACATGCGTTATTAAGTAGTTCTAAAACAAGTGCACGTAAAGCATTATTTTTATAGACATTTATTGCGTGATACCTTGACTCACATTTGCTGCAGATATTCTATTTATAAAATTTTAATTAGCGAGTGGTGGACATGCTAAAGCTGCATAATTGTTTCATAATGTTTACTTGTTTAGCTTAAAGTTCAGCAATATTAGTTATATAAAATTATCTAGTAATGTCAAGGTTGAAAAAATATTGCCACATTTCTAGAATTTCTAGATTACAACCAAACACTAATTCATCGAATCTAACTAAATTTCAATTTTATGATTTAAAAAAAATTTATTGCCTTCAATATTTTTGTGGAATTTTTGTTAGTATCGTTAATTTTTTTTATTTTAGTTCACATCTTATATAACGGGTGTGCGAAATACAGAATTTGGTTTATTTTGATATTCTTTACCTTATAAGTTACATTAACAAATGAAACTGCAACACGCCACTGATTGTACTGCATACCATATGATTTTAAACAAATAAACGGACTTTAAAATTAAAAGTTCATTTAAGTTGATAATGGACTGTTACATAAATACCGTTGTTTAATCTGACAGTGCTCTTTATCATTGTTTCCATGAAATAAAATTTTTTGTTGAATTCTGTTTTATCAACGGTTTTATTAATTTGTGACTGTTGTAAAACCATGAAAAACATTCCTTTTAAAAAAACGTGGAAGCAGTGCAATATATGAAATGTTTTTAAAACGTAGATGTAATGTATGCCATGTGATTAGGGAGTACGTTTTTTCTGTAAATAAAGAATAGAACTCTATACACTACTCTATACCACAATATAAGTTTTTTATAACATCAGGTTATAGGCTCAATAGGCAGGCTCCTCTTTACAGTGTTTAGGCAACCCACAACAATTCACAACTTTCAGCGAGTAAAGTCTACAAATATCTCGAAATGGCATTTGAATCCCTGAATTAAAACGAATCTCTTGTCGGATTGTGTTTTAAGATTTTTTTATAAATAACGAATCTAGCAAACTACATGTGTTTTTAGAAAAAATCTTCTGACATTAAATAGAAATTTTTAGTAGAAAAACATCATATAAGAAAAATCTTTCCAACACTGATACCCAAATAGATAGAAGGGCTACAATTTAGTTGACTTTGAATGATAGGCAACTTAAACTTCACTTTCGGCCCAGAGCTAAATATAGAAAAACGCCAAATTTTGCAAGAGAATTAGTGGATTTCCTAAGCACATTACAATAGACCAATACGTGTAAAGTTCGAACGAATTTTGTGTAGATGCATAATCATTTCAGACGGATATTTTACATACACATATTTCAAATTCAAATATGGTGTAACATTAATTTATACAATTAAATTCTCTTTTTCATTAATTGCTAATTATTTTTTAATTATTTATTCAAAATTTTATACAGATTAAATTGTAATAAAAACATCTCTCAATTTAGGTGTCTCGGTATCTTCTAGGGTCCACTATTTCCGGTAATAAAGAGTTCAAATAAAACTCGAACAATTTTTGCTTCATATTACGTCTCAATTGTTTCCACATGTAGACCACCCAAAGTATATATGGAAAGTAACACTTTCTTTTTTATAAATAAGTAAAGGAGTATAATTTTTTCATTTTTAATTTCACAATTCTTTTGTTTCACGGCCTCTAATGGTGTAAAAGTTTTGCTTTTTAGAGAAAATTTTATTTTAATGATGCTGTCATTATATTATGTTGTGGTTATTAGCGTGTCAATTTTTTTTAGATATCTCTGTTTCTATTAATGTTTATTTACTTTACGAATCAATCGTGTTGTAGTATTCACAAAAAATGGATATTTTTATTTTAAGTATTTTCCTCAAAAATATTAGCGGCATGCACTAATGTTAGATCTATAATACCTAATTTAAGTGGTAAGAGATTTTGTAATAAATTCAAATTTCGATTGCTTTGACTTAAATGAAAACTGGTTTAATAATATAATTACTGATGATAAAATAGAAATTTTTAGCTATTCACTTACAAGATTTGATAAGCAATGATGTATTGGTAGTGGAATTGCACTTCCGTTGTACATTGAGCTTATGTAAGGTTTTTCCATTAAGTTCTTCCATTGCTCTAGTCAGTACCTACTTCTGCTGCTGTATCGCAGTTAATCTCCTGGTTAGCAATAATTCCCGAAGATAGAGAAACTAAGTGGTCTTTTGGTCTTTCCGCAAAAGAATCGTGTGCGTCGAACCATTGTAGAAACTTTTCCAGATCCAATCCATCTCGCTTCTGGTGACTATCCCGTAGCTCAACGTGTTGCTCAGATGATTCAACTTGAACACCATTTCCCATAAAATAATAACACCCGACTGCTCTTGAATAATTACCGTATATAATAAATTAATGATATACGTGTCAAAAAATTATTATCGGTACTATTTATTAAATACATACTACGTTTAACTGCAACAAGTTGCCAGTTTGATTTTTGTTTTATTCTTAATTATCTGACGCTTGTGATTTTGTTGAATTTTAAAATTGATGTTTAATTTTAATTATTCTATACAAGGTGGTTCAACCAAAACTTTACCCCCGAATTACTTCGAGAACTGTAAGTGCAGTAAGTACGAGCTCGTTGGATTCATAACAATTATAAAAAAAGAGGTTGAAAATCATTAAATTTTTGGTAATTTATGAACAAAGTTGCCAATAATTTAAAACCGTTAGGTATTTTAAGAAAAGTAAGATAACATTATTGGTAGAAAATTAATTCTCTTTGATATGAGTTTTTGGATGAGAAAATGCGTAGTAAATTTCACAAAACACAATCACATTACCCACTTAATTAATATTATTACATATGAATACTAGGGTGGGTAAGGGTTGGCATGTTTAGGTTTTAGTGGTTTTCCTAAACCTTGAAGTAAATGCTTTGCCAAGGCGAACCAATACACAATTGCACACGGTATCGTCACTACACTGTACAGGTTTATACTGATCTTCTAGGGCACCATACATAACACTTACATCACAATACAATATATAAAATGTACCATACAATTAAATAAATAAATAAAATATAATACAAATAAAGTTGGATCAAAGTTAGTGTATGAAGTAAAAATATATAATCGTGTAGCTGCAATTGGCCATTCGAGGTGAAATGGTCAGTGCTCTACGAGACAGATGGCGAGCCTTAAAACCAGACGTTATATTAGACTTCTTGAGTTTTTTTTCCACACTTCAGACACATATTTGGGAAACTAGTGCATACTTCGTGCACTTAACGTATGCAGAAAACACACTGTATTCATCGGATATTGCAAAACATGATCCGGAATCACTAATGGATTGAAAGGAAAAATTCCGATGGCTGAACCCTGAAACTACATTTGCTGGTGTTGCTGCTTTACATCAGCTTTCAGGTAAGGGATGTTCAAACTGTAGTTTGTTTATCTGATTTCCGGATTCATCCTGACATAACTATTGCAAGCACAATAGAAATAATGGTTGCAAATAATGTGTGTGTTGCTTGGGAAACAAACCATGGCAATATTGTTAACTTCGGAAAGTTCTAATAATTCTACAATGCTACAAATGCTCATCTATAACCAACAATGCCTTCCCATTTAGCTTCTTCGAATGAAACATTCTCGAATTCACTGTGTCAAAGCGCAGTATTTATGTATGCTTGATTTTGCCCACATATAAATAGTGGGGCAATAAAATCTTCAAATTTGGACATTTTGTTTTGTTTTTGAATATGGCGACTATGGGTACTGCAACAACCAATAACACTTATAGATGGCTCTTCTTTGAAAAGGAATTAACGTCCTTGGAGCCATTTTCAGCAAGAATATATCCCGATCGGTTGTTGAGCTGAAGATCGATTTCATCAACATTAAAGATAGAACCAGACTTCCTAATTTCCCGATTTCGTTATAAAAAAAAGTGAAACCAATCGTATTCGGCTGTCTGTTTGGCGATATTAAACTTTTGTTTCAAGTTTAACTATTTAACAAAATGATAAGCCAACTGCTGAATATCGTGATAGTTAATGCTTCTTCTTGATGTGCACTATTAATTTTCGTTCGTTTGTTTCTCTAAACAAGTAATTCGGACCCAATATTTAGGTCTTGGTAGACTTATTTCGCTTTACTCGTCTCCCCACCTTTGGAAATATTAAAATTTTTGGCGGTTCTTTCAGGGACATATCATTTGCCACAGTATCCATTGCCTTGAGTAGAGCATTCCTTGTTCCAACTACCTTTTATGCTTGTCGCCTTTCTCTGAAATTTTGCCGGCATAGTTCCATAGCAACCAGAAAAGTCTCCTTAAATGTGATGTGGCCGACTATACCGTATTGAGTGGCCAACTTTCTCAATTATCCGGGAGACTATGTCTATGTCATGCTTTCTCCTAAGTTGCGTTTGCGGGTTCTTAGCTAAATTTGTAGGTTAGACTGTTATATAAGGTATTTCAATGCGCTGTCAGATAGCTGTCAAAGATCTTTAAAATGGCTACTGTAGGGTAAACTTACGTATAATTAGATGAATTTTATCATTTAGTTATAGGATTTTAATATAGTTTATACGTTTAATTGATTTGTAATGTACCATAACGCCAGCATTTGGTTGTGTAGTGAACTGTGGCACTAGAGGAAATCGTAACAGTGTTAGGTCTTTTAGAATCCCTGTTATTTGTAATTTTAAACATAAATTGAGTTAAAATACTCTTTCACAGATTCTATAACTAACTTCTAATTAAAACAACCACTAAAGTATATTCTCATGAAATTTAACTTGACATCACTGTTTTTCCAAACAAAGTTTGACATTGTGAGTGGGTTAAGGGTATCATTTACAATTCTTAACAGCAGGTAGCTCTGCAGGGGTTATCTATGAAGGATTGTAGAATGAATCATTACACTAAGCACGTTTTAGAAACTAGGTAATTTACGTTGCTTTCATTTAATTTTTTTTTTAAAGAATATATTTAAAGGTATCGCTAATTAAACACCATAGCTCGATCAATTATCGAATTAAAATTTTGTTTAGAAATGTTTACAAAATAAAATTAGAAATAATTTTGATTTAAAAACGTCTACAAGCAATAACTTTTTAAAATTAAATCAAAATACTAAACATGATTATTTGAGACTGATTATTACTTATTTTTAAATAAATCTAACCTACTAATTGATTAAGTTATTAAAAATCATTAAACTCTCTATTCATAATATTTAGTCTTACAAATGTATATTTTATGACGTTTCATTTTTTTCGTAGTTAATATAAATAGTGAAAATAAAAACTGCAATTCTTATTGTCAACGTATATTTTTTTTTGACAAGAATTTATTACATAATAATAATTAAGATACCAAGTTATAGTTTAAAATTAAATGAAAACGTTTTTTTTTAAATAAAGGTATTACTATATAAATAAATATAAGAAATCAATCATCAATCATTGACGTTATCAAGGTTTCAATATAATTAATATTATGCGGGAACGCTGCAAACCGTTCGTGGAACAATCAGGACTTGCGAATCTGTTCTAAAATTCGTACGTAGCACCGTCCAAATTAATGTTCCGATTGCCGTTCGGTTCGTTGTTCTGTTTGTTCTCGGTTTGTTGTTCAGGTGTGTACGAAGCTTTACAATAAGCATATTAATATGAACTATATCTTATGAAAGGAGAGTTATGTAACTATAATTAACGACTTAACGTTACGTTAGTAGATTTCATTTACTATTTACACATATTTTCTTGGAACATTCGATAATTAACTATCGGGATATGATGACCCTATACTTCGCAGGTTGTGCGCAACTGGATACAAGCAAATAACTTGGAGCTGTTACCCTGGCCAGCAAAAAGCCCAGATTTTAACATTATCGAAAATGTTTGGGCTCGAATACTTGCTGTTATCCGAAGACAACAAGGGCCAAATTTTATACCAGTAAACCGTAATGCACTAATTGCAGCCATTGATACCGCATGGGAAACGATTAATATTAATTATATTGATACCTTGATAGCGTCAATGAGCAGACGCCTCCAAGAATGTATCAATAATAATGGAGGTCACACCCATTATTGATTTCTTATATTTATTTATATAGTAATACCTTTATTTAAAAAAAACGTTTTCATTTAATTTTAAACTATAACTTGGTATCTTAATTATAATTATGTAATAAATTCTTGTCAAAAACTAAATATATACGTTGACAATAAGAATTGCCTTAGTTTTTATTTTCACTTTTTATATTAACTACAGAAAAATGAAACGTCATAAAATATACATTTTGTAAGGACTAAATATTATGAATAGAGAGTTTAATGATTTTTTTAATAACTTACAATAATTAGTAGGTTAGATTTATTTAAAAATAAGTAATAATCAGTCAACCCAAATAACCATGTTTAGTTTTTGATTTAATTTAAAAGTTATTGCTTGTAGACGTTTTTTAAATCAAAATTATTTCTAATTTTATTTTGTAAACATTTCCTAAACAAAATTTTGATTCGATAATTAATCGAGCTATGGTGTTTAATTAGCGATACCTTCAAATATATTCTTTAAAGAAAAAATTAAGTAAGCAACGTAAATTACCTATTTTCTAAAACGTGCTTAGTGTAATGATTCATTCTACAGTCCTTCTATAAGATAACCCCTGCTGAGACTACCTGCTGTTAGAATTGTAAATGATACCCTTAAGCCTGCTTCACAATGTGCAAACTTTTGTTTACAGAAATTGTGGTGTCCAAGTTTTAAATTTCATGAGTGTACAAAAAATCAACAGAAATTTCACACATTCTAATCGAAAAACAAAGGTTTGTTTGCCCTACAGACGTTAACAAAAGCGTTGAAATGCCTTATTATAGTTTGTACAACACGTATACACAAAATGAAAGCGAGCTGATTGTACACCTAAAAATTTTAGGAGTATTCACAAACAAACACGACTGTAACTCAAAACCAAAATGGGTGGGTAGTAATGTTACGGTAAATGCACCAGCCATGGAGAGAAATTATTAACGGATGACCATCTCCAGTGAATTGCCATCTAACCTTGGAATAAAATTCGACTGTCGTAAGTTTTGTCATATTTGAGACACATAATGAAATATACATACTTGAAAGTAGGTTTCCAGCAATATGAAAGAGAGCAGTCAATACGGCATTTAAAAAAAAACAATTAAAAGTTTTAAGATCCGTTAGTAAATTGCCTGCATTTTCTAAAATTGTTGAATAATGATTTGTGCTGTAAATTCAAAAACTACCTTGATTTACATTCGATATAACAGCCCGTGAAGAAAACAAAATATCTATCTTTATCTCGGTTTTACTAGATCTTAGTGAAGCATTTAACGATGAAACACGATTTATTGCTTGCCATTCTTCATTAATGTAGGGTTTAGAAAATCTACAATAGAGTATTAAACATTTCCTTAATGGCGGAACCCAAAAAATACAATACGACTCGACATTCTTCTGAATTTAGAGTAATTAATCAAAGCAGTGTCCGGAGGTTCTTAGACCATGACTGTTTAGCATTTACGCACATCAAATTACCATACTCGCATAAAAATTATTCAAGTCCTTTAATATGAAGGATCGCTTAAAATCTATGAAACTAATAAAGGAAGACTTAATCACATTTCTACAATAACAAAATTCCCTCATACTTCAAAAACTTAATGTCGTAAGCGAGAGACTATTTACCAATTTTATAATCAATATTTTATCTCATTTCGTTCTCTCGATAAAAATTTTGAGTATGAAATTAGAGTGGTCAGATAGTACTCGATGAGATCTTCTAAATTATGTATCGTAATACCCTCTATCCCTATTAATTGATTACAGTGTCTTCCCGGTGGGGGTAGAAGTTGCGCGGATGAAGAAAGCAGACCAGTTGGTCCCTCTCAAATGAGAAATCGACGGGTCCGAATCGTTTTTCCGATTTTCATTTTAAAGTCCTAAAAATCGGGGGTAAAGTTTTGGTTGAACTAATTTTGTATAGAATAATTAAAATTAAACATCAATTTTAAAATTCAACAAAATCACAAGCGTCAGATAATTACAGAATAAAACAAAAATCAAACTGGCAACTTGTTGCGGTTAAAACTGTAGTATGTATTTAATAAATAGTACCGATAATACTCAGGGTAAAGTAATAGTAATGAACATTCGATGGTAAAACTTAGATTAGATTATGAGCAAAATTATATCTTAAAAATGTATCCAATATTTGCATGGTGTTTATTCTTCAATTAATTATCAATTAAGCATCAAAAATAATTTACGTTATTGAAATAGAGAATTTAAAAAAGATAAACTAATAATAGAAGTAATTTAAATGTCTGTTAACTCTTATACTAAAATTAGTAAATAATTTTTCAATTACTTAATTTTTATCCACAAATTATCGAGTAAATAGACTGAAACATTCAGTGAATCGATTCTTAACAATTATTCAATTTGCTATGTAAAAAACTTCTATTTACTTTGCCGACCTTGTCTACGCGGTTTTCACTGATTTTCCTGGCAATCTTTAATCAAATTTTTTTTTTAACGTTTAATCGATATCACTTTCTTATTAACTAATGAATTTTATTAATGAACAAACATAAACATGTAACCAATAGTCGTACACAAACAGTCACAATACATATAGGGTAGCAATTATAGTTATTTTTTTTGCGTTGTGCGTGAACATTTACATACTTCAATCGTGTGTTATTTGTAATTGCTCAAGCTTGTTTTCCGATACTGATTATAGCAATAGAGTATACACCTTTTTTTCGCATTATAGTTAGATTTTGACTAAAGTTAACTGTACATTTAATTATATTCTACATAATTATGAGTCTAGAACAGAATAAACGTTACGTGTTAAAGTAGGAGCACAAAAACAAATTCAATATTTAATCACAACTACAACCACGCCTGTAAACACACTTTATACTTGAATCTGCTTTGTATTTACAAGACTGTCTCTAAAAGTTTGAATTTTATAGACACCTTATTCCTTTGATAGAAAAGTAAAAAAAAATACAGCTAACTGTTTTAACAACACATAACCCTTAAGACGGGTCCAGGTACCTGTTCTTCAATTCCGACCAAAATTTTGCTCGAAAAGGAAGAAAAGATAATTGCATTTCTTAGAAAAAAATAGCTTAAATTAAAGTTGTAGACAAAATTTTCAACAGCTTTTCTCCTATTTTGTTTATAATCAATATACAATTAGTGTTATCTCAGTAATGACTTATTGGATCAAAAAATAGCTTCAAAGTTGTATAATTTAAATTACAAACAACCTTTATTTGAAAAAAAATGTGTAAAATGAACTTTAGCATGATCTTTTTAGGTTCAAAGCGTGGTAGTATAAGATGCATCATTTTTGGTCTGTTTAAAATTTTCTTTATATTGTAATTGCTATAATATTTGTGTTATTGCATTACATTCTAGAACGTATTCTTTGTGCATATCATTTAATCACATGTTAGAAATTTTTTGATTACGTGTGTCTTTCTTTTTGGTGGAAACAGTTATTTATGTCTATTTTCATTTGTTGTTTGTTTGCTACGCAATTTCGGAATGTACGATGCTTGTTTTGATATTCTATTTTCGATACATTTTAAGGCACTTTATTTATTAAACTATGGTTCATAATAGAGCAATACCAGTGTGTGAATGAGCTGTGAATAATAAGGAATAGAGTCAATCACATTTATTTATATCTGAAATTGACTCAAACTCAAATATTCAACTAATTAGGCAGGTAGGAGCGTAGCGACTGGTGGAACTCTGCCTGTTATTCACGGTGTTATACACTGTTAACTAACATTGTTCAGTATTAATTAAAAATACCTGTATAGAAGAGCTGAATTAATATATCTTTCAATCAGAAACATATTTGTATCTAGAATCTAATAATTGTTTGTGTTTAAATATGAACTGATAAAGAAAGCCTTTCTTACGAAATATACTTGTATATTTGTTTTGATGAATAATTACCTATAATTAATATTAGTTTATTTTGATACATGCTTTATTTATATTGTGTTTGTTCAATTGTTAAGTGGAATCTGAATTTTCTCTTATACGCTTCTTCCTCAGACATCCTAAGGTGCCTTTGGCTTTAATTATTTACATAACTTTGTCAAAATTGATTGTTTCATTTAAAACGAGTTACATTTATCACTGCACTCTAACGGTTCAACATAGGTGTCTTTAGTAAGCTTTTGCCCATTTTTTGATAGGCCGTTCTGCTTACATGACAACATACTAACTGTAATTGAGTCTGGAAAAAATGAAAAAATATGTTTAAATCTTTTGTTTAAAGACTGTCGCATAACCCCCCATAACTTCTGTAAAGTAATAGTCATGTCATAATACCACAAGTAGTTAAATTTAAATTGTTACAAATTCAATAAGAATATGTCAACCTTATCACCCACATCCAATTTTAGACCAAGCACCTCTCACTTAATTACTCAGATAAGAAGCACCTCTAGCCTAATTAGAGAAAATTTCTTAGGTAATTGGCTAAATTTGCTTTCTACTGTTCTGGCAACATCCTTATAACTTCCGAATGTTTCGCGTGGTATTAGAAGCTGAATAGCACTATGATAATAGTAGATTGTTTTGGCTAAGTAACGAAAAGTGACGTTCTACTAAGGTTTGATTGATTTTCACAAGCTGATAAAACACTTTTTCTACGAGTTTATATTAAATTAAAATTATAAAATAAATATCCATGTGACAACAATTCATTATAATAATTATTACATTAGAGTGTGGAAAGTAGGATTTGGCGGCGCGGCAGCTTTGTTTGTGAGAAACGGGGACGAAAATCAATTTATCGATTGTACCAGTTTATTTTTTAAAACGTTCCCAAATAGCAGATAAATCAGTTGCTTTTATCAGATAGTAAATCAGAGCGAACCGCATTGTGTGTGTAAAATCCAGTTTCACAAAACAGTATGAAGAACTGAAAATGTGCTTATAGTTCAGAGGCCAAAAGAAAATTATTCAATAATGTACAATCCTCATTACTTTTTGCAAACAATTGGTAAAGTGTATCTAACTAGTAAAATTCCACGTTTCATAGCAATAAAATCATGTTAAATCCAAATATTTCGGCGCAGAACAATCAATAAATGGGATTAGCTGCTCAGTTTCCTTTAAATGATTTTTGCCTCCTGAATCGTAACGCACAATTTTCATGCTGTTCATACTTGTCTTGAAACTTACTTTTACACACAATGCGGTAAAGTACACAGCCGTGCGGTAAAGTAGGGTTATTATGCGACAAAGTAGTGGCGGATTTATCTGCTATTTGGGAACGTTTTAACAATAAACTAAGTATAAAATCCGATAAATTGAGTCTTCAAAAGTGGTTTTTACAAGTGTCAGCTAATGAGGAACTCTGCCCTTCGGACTCCTTCCTCAAACAAAGTCTTCGTGCCGTAAAATCCTACTTTCCACACACTAACTCCAAATAACTATTACAATGACTCGTCGTTTGCCGCTTAGTAGCTCCAAAACTACATCCTCTTTAATTTCTGTAGAAGGTTTACATTTTAAGGTGATTCCCTGGGAACCATTAAGAATAATGTTTATCTTCAAATTTACGGGACACTTAACAGTTATACCTGTTATGGTTATGTTGTAGTTTAACAATTTGTCGTCAACAGATCGTATCTTTTCGTTCTAATAACACTTTGTTGTGCATCATTATTATCATATACTAATTCATAGTCCATAAACAACCGCTTTTTTTTACTAGAATATCATCTTCTACTCTAATTCAAAATGGAATTTTGTGATATTTACAGTTATATATTATACATATCTTTTGTGTATAATTTGTAATTTGCAAAATAAACTTATTATTATTATTATTATTTAAGTTTAAAACATATAGTTATTTTCTTTCTTTCTTTCGATAATTAATTTCCATTTATATTAAGAGAATGGACGAACAGTCAGTTGACCGACCCTATACACAAGAAACGAACCTACATAAGTTGATGCACTACCGGAAAATGTGCAAAAATGTTTTAAGCAGAACTTCTACACATAGCTGCTCGCAAACACTACTCCACATCACAATCATAACTTTTACAAAAGATAGGAAGTCGCGGTTTGCGCTGACTGTTTAGAAATTTTTCCCTTCTATTGGAATCATGTAAAAGATACATAGATACTATTATTATTAACTATGAAGAACTCTTTAAACGACCTATTTGTTCAATTCCATTAACTTATACCGGAGTTATTTCCATTTAAATAAAAATATGTCGACGTCCCCCACCACTATATTATAAGACAGAGCAATATTCTGGCTAAAAAAATCTGAAATTTTGCAGTCTTTAATATGGCAACATTTAAAATATACCTATACTTGCATATTTTTCGAGATAGAGCCACTTTATGATTGGCCATAATAGTTGCGATTTCTCAGCTGATTTATCTATTAGAATTTTTTTTCAATATTGTCAGATTTATAATTCTCGAGATATAGCCGGTGTCCATTCTAGTTGGCCACCCTTCCCTGTATAATCACCACCAGTTAGAGTTATTAATAGTTTTCAGATATTTTTTCCGTGGATTTTTGCCGAAGGTTTTTTTTTCCGGTGGATCTTTTTTCCTGCAATTTTGTGCAATTTTTTCGTTCGCCAAGAAAGATCGAAAGTGTATTTTGAAATTTTTCGTTATTAAATAATAACATCACTTGCGTCTGTAAATTAGTTTAAAGTTAAAATAAAAATTTAAATAGTAATAAATACCTACTTGGTCTAAGTATCAATTGTGCACAATTTGCATCGATTTGTTGTCATGATTGCTGCAACATTTCCCAAGGCGATTATTTACTATTTTCTAACAAGAGCAATACGTAACCGAACGAAGTACACG